>JAQQSK010004189.1:0-188390 GCA_028658325.1 Potorous gilbertii
GTAGTGGGAGGAGAGAGGGTGAAATGGAATGGGATAAATTATCTCTCATAGAAGAGGCAAGCAGGAGTCTTCTTAGTGGAGGGAAAAAGAGGAGAGCTGAGAAAAAAAACATGAAGTTTACTCTCATCACATTCGACTAAAGGAAGGAATAAAATGTACACTCATTTTGGTATGAAAACCTATCTTACAATACAGGAAAGTGGGGGCGAAGGAGATAAGCAGGGTGGGGGGGGATGATGGAAGGGAGGGCAACAGCAGGAGGGAGCAATTTGAAGTCAACACTCTTGGGGAGGGACAGGATCAAAAGAGAGAATAGAAACAATGAGGGGCAGGATAGGATGGAGGGAAATATAGTTAGTCTTACACAACACATTTGCAAAACTGCATAGATATGGCCTATATTGAATTGCCTGCCCTCCCAAAAGGAATAGGTGGGGAGGGAGGGATGGGGTGAAGCTGGAACTCAAATTTTAGGAACATCTGTTGAATATTGTTCTTGCTACTAGGAAATAAGAAATACAGGTAATGGGGAATAGAAAGTTATCTGGCCCTACAGGACAAAAGAGAAGATGTGGTAAGGGAAGGGAGGGATGAAAGAAGAGAGGGCAGATTGGTCATATGGGTAATTAGAATGTTCAGTGTATTGAGGAGGGGAGAGGGGACAAATGGGGAGAAAATTTTGGAACCCAATATCTTGTGAAAATGAATGTAAAAAGTTAAATAAATTTATTAAAAAAAAAAAAGAAAAAGTGGTGGTAAACCAAATAAGTTTGGAAACCTCTCCTTTAGACCATCTTTTCATCCGTGCTCATAGCTGCTGCAGCTAGTTCAGACTATGAAAAATATCGGTCAGAGGAGTAAGGGACTTGTTCTTTCCCTGCTCTCCTTTTTTTACCTCAACTTCAAGAAATGGACCTCGAGGTGTTTGTTTCTGCTTTGTGGTATTTGATCTCAGTTTCAGGTGCCAGAGGTGATCCTCATAGGACCAAAATTTCAAATCGTGCTGACCTTGGAGTCAAGATTACAGATGAGATGATGTAGTAGCCATCCATGTCATCATGGATGCCATAAGAACCCTGGGAGTCTGGGACAGGAGGAGTGTGTCATGGGGGGATTGGACTGTGAAAAGGGATTTTGCTGTATGGAAACAGAACTAATCTACAAATCTAACCTCTTTCTCCTACTAGAGACTGAGGTGGTACAGGGAGGAGGATGATTGTGCCCCCCATGAGTTAGGAAAGTTTTTGTATATTGGTGATTATCTTTTGAAGTAAATATATTCCTTTTTGTAAAAGCTCCACTGTGTTACATACTTACTTATGTGTGTATGTGTAAGTGTGTGTGTATATATGAATGTATGTATGTATGTACACACATATATACATACACTAAAGCTTGCAAAGGAATTTATATGCTTTAATCTTGTTTTAATCTCATGAAAATTATGTGAAGTAGCTACTATAATTCCCATTTTAAAGATGAGAAAACAGGTTGGGACGTTAAGTGTCTTGACCACACTCAAATGCCTAGTAACTATCAGGGGAGGTTTTGAACCTAGAGATTGCTGATTTCAGGTCCAGCACTCTGACACCCATGTGATATAAAACATTGGGTTGAAAATGTAAAAATTTATTTAAAACTCTTGATGTTCAGTCTTCACACTGCTAGAGTCCAGATATTTGGAGAAAATAGGGGTTTTGACTTTATTTCTTAGGATCTCATATGAATGTTTGCCACTTGGTTGCTGTAACCAGTCCTGTACTGGCTTCTGACTCTACACCTCCCTAGACTTTTCTACCTCCTCCTCAACATCCTTCTTATTCTGAAAATACATTCCAGGCATGGAGTGTAACATTCATGTTATAAGGGAGTGTCTCACCCAAGTACATGAATTGACACAGTACAGTAGAATCGACACAGGAAAACAATTTGTTCCAATAGCCTTGAAGGTGGCTGAAGCAGGTGCTGTGGAGCACTTGGAGCTTAGTCAGACATTGAAGACACCAAGGCCATTATATCATGGCCATCACCAGTTATCCTGACTTTTGTCTCCCCACTGGACTTCCATGACTCAGGAAGGGAGAGGGTGAGGCAGAGGATTTTATGCAACTCTACTTCACTCAAATCCAATTCACATGCAAGTCAAGACATCACCCATTATATCACATTGTGTCTCTTTGAAAATGAACAACAAACAACACTTCTGGAGAAATCTTGGCTCTGTAGCCCTCCTTTCTGATTGGTGAGTCCATAGCCCAGACTGCCATATCATGAGACATTTCGGCCTTGCTCACTTCATTTCTTTTTACATTTCACATTGTCCAGACTCCTCCACCTCTTCCTCAGAAGCTTTGTCCTCATTCTCTTTCTAGGTCCTTTTTATATGTAGTCTTCCTCCATTAAAACGCAAATTCCTTGGGTACAGGTTCTGTCTTTTTTTGTTAGTTTTTGTATCCTAAATACTTACGCTTAGCAGTCAGTAAATATTTATTTAGTACCTACAATCTGCCAGGCACTGTGCTAAGCCCTGGGGATACAAAAAGGCAAAAGATAGTCAATACCCTCAAGAAGCTCACAATCAAATGGGGGATACAAAAAAAAACCAATCAAATTATATGTAGGACTGAGTATGGAAACAGAACGTAATACAAGACCCTCAATGTCATGTGACCAGTGCTTGAGGTTGGTTTCTTTGGGGCACTATATTTTGACAGCTGTGTTTACTACATAAAAGGTCAAGCAGGTAGCATGGGAGAGGGCCCAGGCAGAGATTTTCAGCAGTTTTAGATTGAGTTAACATATTTTCCCTGAAAGACATAAGATATGTCTTTCTCAGAATCAGTTAGCCCAGGCTACTGACCTGGATCCATGATCGTTGACTAAGTGGTGTTTTGGTTTGGATACTGTATGTGGAATCAGAAACATAGCCTCAAATATGTACTAGCAGTGTGGCCCGGGACCTCTCTGGGTTTCCTTTTCTTTATAAAAGAAGAATGTTGTATTGTAAAGATAAACAACTTTGACCTGCTTAAGGACCCTTATCAACACAATGACTGGCCATGATTCCAGAGGGTTATTGATGAAACATGCTACCCAACTTCTGGCAAAGAAGTGATAGATGAACTCAGAGTACAGAATGAGACACACTCTTTGGACATTATCAATGCAAGAATTTATTTTACTTAACAATGCCCATTTGTTATCATGAGTCTGTTTTTCTTTATTTTCTTTTTCAATTAGGGGGAGGTAGAAGGGAGGGAAAAAGAAAGATTTTTATTAATTAAATAAAAAACAAAATAAAATTTAAAGAAATGAAAAGGTTCCCTAAAATGCAGTTCTAGATCTATAATCCTGGGATCCTTTCAGGATCTCAGGTTGACTTTCTGAATTCCTGCTGCTCCCTGAATATCCCTGTGTGTGCTAATCTGGAATAATGCAGATTGGTCCAGCTAATCAATCCAAATAGTAATTTACCATTCTGCTTCAGTTTGCTGACTGCAAATTTGCATGATGCCAAGAGATCTTAATGAAACACAAATATTTTGGTGTCAAATAGGCACAGTTTTCATGAACAATAATCCACTCAGAATTTTTTTTTCTCAAAGCCTCATATGCTTTGTTTGTCAAGATATCTAACTGGATACTCTCTTGTATGTTTCCTGAAACTGATCATTTCCTGTCAGATGAATGTATAGTCAGAACAGTCAGTCAGTCAATAAGCATTTATTAAGTACCTCACATGTGCTAGGTACTGAGCTGAGCACTGGGGATACAAAAAGTCTAAAGACAATCTCTGACCTCAAGGAGCTCATAATCTAACGGGAAAGAGTGTACAAACAAATATGTACAAATAAGCCGTACGGGATGGGAGAAGTGGGGAGAGAAGGAAATAATTTTAAGAGATAAAGCACTAGAATTAAGAGTGATTGAGAAAGACTTCCTATAGAAAAATGGGATTTTAGTTGTGACTTGATGCAAGGTAGGAAAGCCAGTTACTAGAGAGGAGGAGGGAGAGAGCATTCAAGGCATGGGCAACAGGCAGAGAAAATGCCTGGAGCCAAGAGATTCAGTGCCTTATTCATGGAACAGCAAGAAGGCCATTGTAATTGTATTGTGAAATATGTGGCAGGGGATAAGGTGTAATAAAATTGGAAAGGTGTGTGTGTATGTGTGTGTTTGTGCTTGTGCATGCGCACGTATGTGTGTGTGTGTGTGTGTGTGTGTGTGTAAAGGTGGTTATAAATATTTTTATATGTCAGAGAATTTTGTATTTGATCCTGGACATGGTTGGACTTGTGCTTTAGGAAAATCACTTTGGAGGCTGAAAGGAGGATGGATTAGAATGGGGAGAGACTTGAGGCAAGCAGACCCACTAGTAGGTCATGACAATAGTTCAACTGAGGTAATGAGGGCATGCACCAGAGTGATGATAGTGTCAGAGGAGAGAAAGGGGTGTATCTGAGAGATGCTACAGAGGTGAAATCAACAGGAGTTGGTAACAGTGTGGACACCGTGGGTGAAAGAAGTAAGGAGTAGAGGATGATATCTAGGTTGCAAACCTGAGGAACTGGGAGTATGATATTCCCTCTACAGTAATAAAGAAGGTAGAGAATTTAGTGGAAAAGATATTGAATTCAGTTTTGCTCATGTTGAGTTTAAAATGTCTACCAGATATGTATAGTCTAAGATGTCTGAAAGGCAGTTGGAGATGAGAGGTGGGAGATCAGCAGAGAGGTTAGGGCAAGATAGGTAGATATAAGAATAATTACTCTAGATGACAATTAAATCCATGGGAGCTGATGAGATCACCAAGTGAAGCAGGATTGAGGGAAAAGATGAGAGCCTAGTACAGAGTCCTGTGGGGCACCCATGGTTAGTGGGTGTGACCTGGATGAGTATCCAGCAAAGAACATGGAGAAAGAGCTGTCTGATGGGTAGCAGAACCAGAAGGTGGTGTCCCAAAAACCCAGAGAGACGATAATATCAAGAAGAAGAGAGTGATCAAAGGGTCTTCTTTATTTTTCACCAAGGGTATTCACTACATCTCATGCTTAGGGTTGAGTATGTGCCATAAAACTGCTTGGTTTTCATACTAGATTCAATTCAATTCAATTTTATTCAGTCAATATTTACTAAGTACAGTTCTAGGCTCTCTTCATACAAAGATGAAAAAAACCCACCCCAACAACAGAATAGTACGTGCCCTTAGGAAGCTTGCTAGAGTCTCTCTCTCTCTCTCTCTCTCTCTCTCACACACACACACACACACACACACACACACACACATACACACATACACACACACACAACAACAACGACAACAACTGGAAGTTGGTGGTATTACTATCCCCATTTTACAGATGAGAAAACTGAGGCAAACAGGGGTTGAATGACTTACCCAGACAGCAATGACTTACATAGACAGTGTTTGAGATCATTTTGACTTGTCTTCTTGACTCTAAGTCCAGGTCCTTATCAGTTGCCTCATTTAGTTGCCAAAAAGCAATGTTAGTCACTTACTTTGTTTGTTACATACAAAGGAGGCAAGTTAGATTGAGCTGCCTTCCTTAGGATGAGAAGTTGGATTCAGAAGGGGTTAAGTTATATACTTTATACTTCTTGATATGCCCTACAACTCCTACCACAATGTTTTGTACATAATAGAAACTCAAATATTTATTGAATGAATGAATGAATAGAATGCCCTCTTAGAAAATCTCATACTTTTTTTTTGTCCCCTCCAAAGTTCTTTAGGTTGTTATGCTCTGGAGACCTCAATAGGCATGAAAGAGGAGGATTGGAGTCACACTTCTTCCTAGGAAGTCTTCTATATTGTAAGGGCCAGAGAGGGCCACAGTCAGAACACCCCAGGAAGTCCTCAAAGGAAAACCTCTTGGGAGCTAATTAAAGCTCAAACAGCCACAGGAATCCAAAAAGAGAAACATCAGTCTTGGAATAACCAAGAAGTGCCCTTGAGGCTGGAGGCACAATGTAACTGAGGAAGGGTTGAAGACTGTCAGATGGAGCCAGATGACTGGTTCCAAAAGGCCTCCAAGGAATCCATGTGCATACAGGAAGGGGTCTTGGAATATGAGACTCTTCCTAGGCTGGCCTAGTACTTGGGAAATAACAAACAAACAAACCTGAACTTGTTATTGGAATGTATTGGTTGACTGAATTACCCCTTTATATTTTGTGGTCAATCAAATATATCAAACCTGATAGAATGGTGTCCCCTTCTGAGGCATCTGACTCAACTCTCTCCATCTTGCTTAGATTGAACACACAAAACCATGTTGTATCAGCACTCTGTAGCCTCATAGGACTTCACAAATATTGTACGCAGCAATAGGAACATGGCAAACCAACTTTCTAATAGGAGTAGACTGTATCCTATTGGTACATTCAAATGCTATAGATAGCTTGTGATTGGCTTTGTGCTCTAAGCAGGCCTGGAAAAAAGCTATAAGCTAAGTCCATGCCCTAGGATGCCAAAGCTACCTCAGCAAGAAGTCTTCCTTAGTTCTCCAACAGACTTTTTTTCCAATTCATCAGATTCTCCCAAGGCTCTCAGGGAACCCAAGCTGAGAACTTCCCCAGGGATGGCAGACAATCAGAAATTCTTCCTGCAGGTTGTCCTTGAGAAAGCCCAAAACCCAAATCTGTTGGTGCTCTGGTTATAAGAGAACTTTTAAAACTCATGGTTTTGATCTTTTAAATGGGCTCCTGGGGTTTCCACAGGTGTTGAATCCAGGCATCCCTGAAGAGTTAATTGTTACAAATTACTTCTTCTTATAACGATCTTATAATTACATTTTTTTTCTCCTGTTCTGATGTTGTTACTTGTTTAATGTCGTTTAGTATAACCCCTGGCGAACGGAGAGCCAAGCTGTTCCAGCACATGTCTATGGCTTACTTCACTGCCAGACAAAGAGCATCTTTTTTTAATCCCCCTAGCCCTTTTGGCTACAGAGTGAAAATTCGGGGGGCAAATAATCCCACTCAGGACAAGGTGCCCAGAAGTCTATTCCAGGGGCTGTAATGACTGGCAGGGATGCATGGGATCAAACCTGGACTGAATAACAGGGGACCTGGGACAATCAGATAATTATAGTTGATAATACTTTACTCACAGCAGCCTAGAGTACTATAATCCATGAACCCAGTGAATGATGTAATTGCTTTGAGAGGGCTGGATGATGCAGCTTCCTGGCTTCTTTCCTCTGAGCAATAATGGATCTTCCATGACTTCATATGGCTATAGAACCCTCTAATCCAGTAGGGGAGCCCTAATGGAGGGGGGGAAAGGATTCCCTAGAATTCTTCTCTTGCCCGAAGTAAGTGCTGTCTATTCTTGGGGAAGCTACACAGATTCCAACCATCATCAACAAAAGACAACAGTAAATCCCTCTAACCAGAAAGTCCATTTAAAGGATTAAGGGGGAATAGGTGAAGCCTGTGCCAGAAAAGACGAAGGGTTTCTTCTTCTCTTCTTTATTGTTTTAAATATTAATCGTCTCTGTATGGTAGTGTTCCTGGATGAATGCCCTTGGGACTAGGTAAGAGTACCACAAGGGCAGAAAGAATGAACAAGTCATCCCAGAACAAACAGGCAAAATAGAGCTGAAATAAGCCCCCATTACTCAGGGCAGGACAGATTTGTTGGCTGTGTTCCTTCCTCTCATTTTTTTGGTTTTATGTTTTATTTTTAATTTTTTTCTTCCAGCTTTTAAGGATTTATTTAGATTTATTTAGACTTTGGAATGCACTGCTCATTTGGATTTGGAATTTTCTTTAGTTGAAGGAATCACAGATACAGAGGAAGCTAGAGAGTAGATGGAGTTAATAAGTGGTAGCGTTGGATATGAGAGGTGAGTCCATTAAATGCAGCACCAGAAGCAGCTTGTACCATTGATGAGTGGGCTCCCTGTGTTTACTAACAATTGTCAATATTCCCATTCTGAGAACATCTTGCTTCTTTTACTACCATTGCAGGTTATTGGAAGAGGAAACAGTACTGAGTAAACTTTATGATTCAATAAAGTGCTCAATAAACGCCTTTATCATTTGATAAAAGAGAAGGTGCTTCATGTTAATGTTCATGTGAGGCTATTCATAGAAAAGATTCTGACATTTCATATGTCATAGGGGATGGAGACTGGACCTGTGATCTCATTGACACAGGGAAATCCATGATGAGGAAACTCACTCTACCAATACACATTCTCTATAGAGCATGTAACATGAAAGGTTTGCCTAGAGTAAATAACATGTGACTTTCCCAGGTTAATACGGCCAATACATGTCAGAAAGAGAGGAGAGAGAGAGAGAGAGAGAGAGAGAGAGAGAGAGAGAGAGAGAGAGAGAGAGAGACATGAATCTCTGTGACCCCATTTGGGGTTTTCTTGGCAAAGATACTGGACTGGTTTGCCTTTTCTTTTTCGTTTACAGATGAAGAAACTGAGGTAAGTGAGGTTAAGTGCCAAGTGCTAGGTGGTGCTAGACCTTTTGCTGCCTCTAAAATTTGTCCAAGATGTGACTTTAACCCAGGTCTCTAAAATCACTACTTCACAACAGCCTTTCTTCAGATATGATATTTACTGAAAAAGGCCAAGAGAGATATTTAGAATCATCAACCCTGAAACATTATAACAGTATTTTCTTTTTTTAAAAAATATATATGTGTTTGTGTGGGAAAAGACCCATTGCTTTCAATTTAAGGAACGTTAGCTAAAACACACACACACGCATGTGCGCGCGCGCACACACACACATACACACACAACAAAGATTGGAAACAAAAACCAAACCTTTATTTTGCTCATTGATATGAATCATGCCATAAAGAAGTAGTTGGCCTACAAAAATGGGAAAACCCTATGAAATAGACAGACTTCAACATGAGCTACTTACAGTAGAGAAAACATATGATTATTTTGGGTTCCCAAGGTTTGTCATTGGTCTTTGAGGAAGTTTATTGTGTTGCCAGGGCAGGGACAGAGACTTCAGGATCTGCTACCTTGTCATTGGCCTCAGGGTCTGAGATAGAACCTGGATAAGGAAAACAACACCAGAAAAGGTGAACATGACTGCCCATTTTCACTGGAATGGAGACCAATTCTATAAGACATTATACTTTATTATATATATATAAAATATATATTATAATTTTATAAAACATTAATATAAAGATTGAAAATACAATTCCCTTACCTCCATTTATACATGCACAAAACCAAATTGAGATTTTAAAATATCATTTACTATTATCACGGTTTCTTCTATGAGGGCTTCTTGGAAGAGAACCATGTCCTCATATCTTCTTACATAGCATGGAAATGACAGACACTTATTCTCCTTGCCTGTAGGGAGAAAAGAGAAAAACTTTTCTGTTCTTTTGAGGAGATAACTAGGGCTGTCTCTAAGATTCTAGAGTGTTTTTTTTCTTTTCTTTAAAGACAAAATGAAAA
Source organism: Potorous gilbertii (assembly GCA_028658325.1). Classification (NCBI taxonomy): domain Eukaryota; kingdom Metazoa; phylum Chordata; class Mammalia; order Diprotodontia; family Potoroidae; genus Potorous; species Potorous gilbertii. Next base: position 9,471 of record JAQQSK010004189.1, read on the forward strand.
CTCTCCATACATGGACCTGGGCATTGGCAATCCTAATCATTCCTATTTCTATGCATATCACTTCCAAATCTATGTTTTTGGCCCCAATCTCTCCCTAATCTCCATATGGGTTCCACAGCAACCTTAAACTCAACAAGTTAGGGGCAGCTAGATGGTGCAGTGGATAGAGCACCAGTGGAGGAGTCGGGAGGACCTGAGTTCAAATTTCACCTCAGACACTTGACACTCACTAGCTGTGTGACCTTGGGCAAGTCACCTAACCCCAATTGCCTCATCCTGGGTCATCTCCAGTCATCCTGGTGAATATCTCGTCACTGGATTCAGATGACTCTGGAGAAGTGAGGCTGGTGATCTGTCTAGCCCTCCCTCACTCAAAAAAACAAAAAGCAAAAAATTCTGATGGCATGGTCTTTTGGGAAATGAAGGAGGAACCACAACAACAACAAATTCAACAAGTTCAAAAGTGAGGTTATTCTCTTTCCCTTAAACTCTCACATGGCTTGAACATATCTTTCAGGTCACAGCCATTCACCTAACTTCCAGGGGTTGAAGCTTTGCCTGATTTCTCCCTAATTTCTCACATATAAGAAAAACCCAAGTCCAATAGATGAAACTACCATCACCAAATCTCTAATACCTGTCCTTTACTTTTCATTTCTTTTTGCCATCAATCAGGATCACATAATTACCTTGTTAGGGAACATAGAGTTTAGTTTGGATTTTTCTTTTTCTTATTCCTGCCTGGATCTGTTGGGGAGCAAGGATCCATTTGAGTTTCTTCCCACCTATAGCAAAGGAGAGCTTTGCTATAGGTGGGACAATAAAGAACAATAAAGAAAGAAAAGAAAAATATGTAACATTAGTAAACACTTTTTCTTAGAATATTTGACTTTTTATCAGGAATGGAGGACCTGCAACCTCAAGGCCAGACGTGGCCTTCTAAGTGCTTAGAAGCAGCCTTTTGACTGAATCCAAACTTCACAAAACAAATCTCCTTTATAAAAGGGATTTGTTCTGTGAAACTTGAACTCAGTCAGAAGGCTGTATCTGAGGACCTAGAAGGCCATATGCGGCCTTGAGTTTGCTGGTTCCTCACCCCTGGCTTGGATGTTCATTGATAGTAGTTAGGCTGTCCTTTTGGAATGTAAGCTTTTAGTAGGAGGCAAGAGTTGAGTTGTCTTTGGAATATTAATATAGCAATAACTAAAATAATTATATTATAATATTAATTAATGTAATTAATTAGTTATAATTATATTATAATATTAATTAATATAATCTTCAGTACACACAGGTCACTTAACTCCCCTATGTGCCTAGGAGAACACTTTATCGGAGGCAATGAATGTCAGCATTAACAGGGGCTTCCATCAGGAGGGAATGCCACTTAAAGAAAATTTCTTCAAACTTCTGTTTCAAGAATGATAAGATCATAGATTTTGAGTCAGAAGGGATCTCACAGGTCATCTTGTGCAAATCCTTCATTTTACAGATAAAGGAAACTGAGACCCAAGGGGTCAAATTTCTTGCTCCTGAGTCACACAGATAGTATCAAAAGTTGTTGTGTTCATCCTTCATTTTTGAAGAAGACTATGCTATCAGAGAAATGATGACATTACTTGCACTTGACTTTGTTTTGAACAAGGGAGGGTTGTGCAAAGTCACCAGCCTCACTTTCTCCTCCTGAGCCATTTGGGTCCAATGAGCAGACATTCATCAGGATGACTGGAGATGACCCCAGTGTCAAAAGTAGAATTTGAATCTAGCTCCTTTGGTATCAGAGCTGCTGTGCTTTCCTATAGGGAAAATCATAGGATTTAGAGGACCAGAAATGTGGTGACTTTCAGAGGGTTTGTATGATTTTAGCAATAAATAACAAATAATATCCAACTCAGATCTTCTGACTCCATTGTGCTATTTGCATTATATTATTCAAATGCATTCAGTTTGAATATGTATTTTAAAGGCATGGGTTTCTTTTTGAGGGGGCAGGGGAGATGGTGGAAGGTATTGCCTCTTTAAGAAGCAATCTATAGTTTTGAGTCTGTGACAGAAGTCCTGTTAGGAGTTTGCAGGCAATAAAGGATTAGTGAGCATGATTCCCTAATGTCTGTGTTGACACCACACCCTAGATTCAAAAAATAGGGAGCTACAAAATAGAAAAAAGAGTCAAGAGAAAGAATATATTGTCCTGATGGAAAGAACATCATCCTAGGGTTTTGCTAAGATCCATAAAATGCATGGAAAGTTACTTCTTTCTGCATTTACCACAAAGGAAAAAGAGAGCAAGAAAATTAGAAGGACAAAAAGGCTCATTATCCTGAGAAAATAGATACTGTGATTCTGAACAAAGGTGGGAGAAAGCTGATTTTGGCACCCAGCTGCTTTGATATCCTGCAACACCCACCAGAACTTAGCACAGGCCTTGAAGCCTTCAGGGCCAGTTGTTATACTCCACAAACAGCTCTGTCTTGAAATAGAACCAGTGTTAGACTAAGCAGTGATGGATAATGTTTGAGAATGTGTGCAAATTCCTTGTTAAACTTCTTTATTTATATTTTTTAAACCTTATAAATGCATCAGCACATTTGGTCATTGCTTGTTTTGCGTTATTATTTTAGTAGGATAGAGCCTAGATCTGTGTTTTCATTGACATGCATTTTATGAGGAAACTCCTTGCATCAGAGCAAGTCTAGCACCTTTACAGAAATTTATAGTCTTAGAGGATGCCTAGAGTGCAGAGAGGTCAAATGCCTTGTCTGGGTCACAGGACCGTTGTGGGTCAGAGAGAAGAGGTGATTGGATCCAGGTCCTCTTGGCCTTGAGGTCAGCTCTTTATCTAGTAGGCCATCTTTTCTCTCCAACTAATAAAGAGTTGGTTTTTAAAATATGTAATATTTCATTTCCCCCAATTACATGTTAAAACAATAAGAGTTGATTTTTTAAGGAAAGATATAACTGATTGGGTCATATATGCTACATAGCTTATATTCAGTTACCCGTGCCTGTGAGAAGCGCAGCTATTTGGATCATTATAGAATGGCAGCTCTGTTTAGGTAGCTGACTGAATAATGTGTGTATATATGTATGTGTGTACACATATATGTGTGCACGTATACATATGTATGCATACACACATACACACATGTATATATAAATGTATATGTACATATTCATATACACACACATACACACATATGTATATATAAATGTATATGTACATATTCATATACACACACATACACACACAAACACACTGGGTTTAAACTCAATGGATTTAAACTCAAATTGACAAAGTGACAATAGAGGTCACATTTAAGGTCACCTTTAAGCAATGTCAAGTTTTCCTCTCAAAAACATCTCTCAAGGAGAGAGTAAATGGATAGAAGGATTGTCACAGCTCTATGCTGGAGGTTTCTCTAATTGTTTATAGAGGCTCTTCCTTAGATGGAACTGAGATCAGCTACCTGCTGGTCATGGTTCTTCTATGAGGAGAATGGAAAAATTCCATTCCTGAAACTGAACATCTGCTTTATGTAGACCAAGTACCCTGGGGTGGGCTCCGAGGGTACAAAAATATGATCCCTGCTTTCCAAAAACCTTTGATCTAGTAGAAGAGATGAGATAGACCTAAATAACTGTAATAAAAAGCAAAGCATGATGTCATGTTTGTTGAATTGAATGGAATAGCATGTGAGTATTATCTCCCTCATTCTCCTTTGAATTCCCAAATTCTTGTTCTTATTTGAGAGAATGACTGAGGAGCTAACATCTTTCTTATCTGTGTTCCTTTTTCTTTTTTCCTCCCCATTAGAATTTAAACTCCTTGACTACAGAGATCACTTTTTTACCTTTTTAAAATTTTTTGTATCCCTAGTGTTTAGCACAGTGCCTGGCACAGAGTAAGTAATGAATAGTTATGGACCTAACATCCTTCCATACCTTATGATATTCTGCTTGTTAAAGAACTTAAGTCAGAAAATTTTAGCTGATTATGGGACTTTTAGAGTTCAACCCTTCATTTAACAGATAACTCATGACTCACTGAAAGTTACATAGGAGTTTCCATTTCCACATCCTGTCTTCCTCCTGAAGGGAGGAACTCAATGAGGTCAGTCTTCATGATATTAGGAATCCTTCCCCCAAAATCTAGGACTTTCCCTCACTTCTACTCTTTTCCTAAAGTGATATGGCGGGTAAGTAGACCCAAAGATGCCTAACCATGATTAATGGGGAGTAGTAGGAGGGGTGAGAGGGGTGATGAGGGGAGGAATGAAGGCTTTACCTGATCTTTCATTCCTTCTGTCAGTCTCACAAAGTGAAAGAATTTAGTTAGAAGGGAGGAGCCATCTAGTTGAAGTCATTTTGCTGATGAGCTGAGTCTACACTTTGCGCGACTTGCTGAAGATCTGCAGATACTTAGTGGTCTTGTGGCTCTCTCCCCTTTTTCAGATCTGCTACTCTCTGAAGGTCTCATTTACAATAGATAAGAGCAGTATAAAAGCAAAAGTTCTTGTGGTAGTACAAGGAGGACCATCTCTGAGAGCCCTGATCTCACTCTTCCTTTTTACCAATGCAGGGCCCCTACCCTCTCCTAGGAAAAAATGGCCTTAGTATGGGTTGGGTTAGACAGCATGGAATGACATTATCCTCTGAAACTATTGAGACTCACAGGGACTGGGAGTGATCTAATCTTCTCAGGTCAACAGGAGCAGGGACAGATAACTCTGGAAGACTCAGCAGCCTTTCTTTGACCCCACTGATACTCTGGCTGCCTTCTTCCTCTACACTAGGAGGTTAGAGAGAACCTGACCCAGGAAGACACTGGCTAGAGATGGGCAGTAATCTTCCTAGAACATCTTTTCTAATCTGTTTTGTGATTGTCAGGGACAAAGCTTATTTATACATAACGTATATAAAACATATTTTTGTTTTGACCTCCTGCCCCACCTCCTTTTTGTAGCTTTAAGACTCATGATTTCACTGGTGTTGGAACTCCTAGCAAGGAAACTGTCTCTATCACTCTATGGATTTGGTCTCTATAGATGTACAACTCCTTTGCAACTTGCAAGTCTTTATATCCAGGGTTCTCCACCTTTTCTGTGTCATGGACTCCTTGACACTGCTGTATCAAGCCTATGAACCTCTTCTCTGAATCATGTTCTTAAAACATAAAGGGAAAGGCACAGCATTACAAAAAGAAGTGAATTACATTGAAATACAGTTATCAAAATACAACAAAAAAGTTCATAGACCTTAGTTTAAGAATCTCCATTTTAGTGGTTGAAACCAAGGAAACCAAGAGGCCAAGTGACTTGCCCAGAGACACACAGTATGTGTTAGGTGTGGGACTTGAACCTAGATCAACCTACATTTAAATGGAATAAAATTATGCCCAAATTGACTGTTAGTCAATTGTTTTATTGCCATATAAACACAACCAAGTTAGAATAAGGATGACATTAAAAGCTAATTGTATTTTTTATCCTTGTATCCCCCAAAGGAGAAGGTAAGGTAGGCACAAATGTTCGCCACTTATTTAAATCATTTAGGGGTCACAGCACCTGGCACATAGTAGGTACTTAATAAATATTTAATGAACTGAATTAAAATTGCAAGTTCCTTTCTTATTCTTTCTATCCCCTACATTTGGAGCTAGACTGGCTTACTTGTATGAATAATGAACCAGGCAGCAAAAGACTTGCTTTCTTATCCCAGCTCTGACCCTTGCTAATTGTGTGATCTGGGTCAGATCACTCACCTTCTCAGTCCCAACTCACTTATATGTAAAATGGGGATAACAGAATAGACATCATCACTCCTGGGGAACACAGCGGACCTCAGAGATTCTCTAGCCCAGCCCTTCTCATCTGTCAAATGAGGAAACAGAAACCCAGAATTGTCAAATAACGATCACATAGGTAGGGTGGGAAAGGAGACTGCAGCAGGGTTGTGAAAGAGCTAATTGCTAAGCATTTGAATTTTATCATAGAGAAAATGGCAAGTCACCCAAAATTCCTGAACAAGTGAGTGATGGGGTCTAATCTGAGGTAAGAAATGAACAGATCCTAATAATAGATGCCTTGCTTTCCTCATAGGGTTATTGTGAAAATCTGACAAGATAATGTCCATAAAGCATTTTGTAAAACATGACTGCAAATGTGAGGAGGTATTATTATTAGGAGAAAGTCATAGCTGGTGCTTGCTAGGTGTAATAGTTTATAACAAACTGTGCTAATTCTTCCAAAACCCCATAGGCTTATTCAGGGGAGTGGAAATAACCGAGAGGTGAGCATTCAGTTCAAACCATGCACCCTGTTGTTGAGGGGAGAAAAAAGATCTTTCTTTAGGAAAGAGTGAAAAAAGCAGCATCTTTCATCTGCCTGATCTCTCTGGAAACCTCTCTGCCTCTCACACGCACAGCCATGCATACTCCAGCACAGATTATTCAACAAGGATAATTTCAAACTAATATTCATAGCTTGGAACCAAGAGCACTGATTAATCAATTAGCTGCCCCATGTAATAAGGAAAGGAAATACTGCGTCAGCTGCTCTTTTTCTGGCACTGCAGGGATAGGGCGGGGGGCAGTCACATATGGAGGCTTCTCTTGCAGTCTGACTCCATGGGAGATGACTGTGGAATGGGCTGGGCTGGGAAGGTGTCAAGGCTGGACCCTCAGAGGTGGGGGCCTGTGAGGGTGGGGAAGGGAGTGCAGTGGATGTGAACACGTGGTTCTATTGGTAAGAGGGACTCTTTCTGCCCTCCCTCCTTCTGGAACACCACCGAGGCACCGAGGAGGGGAGAAAGCAAAGTTAAAAAAGTGAATGAGATTTGCACATAAAACCAGAGAGGAAATGTGTATATGTCTCTTGCATGGCCAGGCAGAGACAGAAGGAAAGAATAAACCAAGGGCTTGGCTGTGGGGGAGGGAATGTTCTATTTGTCATTGAAACCATGGTTTTGAGTAGCTCTGGCTGGAGCTGAAGAACTGCAGGCAGGCATTGTGCTGGTTTCTCCCACACAAAGCACCTTCATCTTCACCCACTGACACCTCCTCCTGTTCTGGGCCTGAATGGGAGCTAGCAATTATACTGAATTGTGTGGTGTCTGTGTGCAGGGGAGAAACATCCACTGGAAACGAAAGTCACTGAGAAATGAGATAAATGGCCTCAATTAAACCCAGATTGGAGCCGAAATCAGTGCAGGTTGTGACCCAGAACCATCAGTTGTCCTTCCTTCCTTCCCCTTTTTTTCCTATTGAACCTCCTGAATTTCTTAAGAGACAATGGTGGCAGAGGGAGAAACTTAATGCCTTCTATCTATGGGGCTATCTAGGGGTGTCCCAGAAGCATGATGGGTAGAAAGAGTGACCTGAGAGATGAAAGAAAGTCCTGGAGTTGGTGAAGTTTGGCCTTGATGACTCCAGGCTCTGTTTTCTTCTTTTAGCCTTTCTGACTGTGCAGATGGCCTAGAATTCCTTGGTCACCAAGTCTGACCAATCTAAGTCCACTCAGTTTTCTCAATGCTGCCAGGGCCCTCATGAGCCTTCTTATTGGTTAATTCACCCTAAAGTATGAGAGACCTAAGCATGACCCCTTTTGGAGTATTTTCATTCGTTGTTGTGTTCATCCTTCATTGCCAAAGAAGACCATGCCATCAGAGAAATGATGACATGACTTGCACTTGACTTTGTTTTGAGTGAAGGAGGGCTGTGAAAGGTCACCAGCCTCACTTCTCCTCCAGAGCCATCTGGGTCCAGTAGGGAAGTAAAAGAAAGGAAAATTCTAACACAAAGTAATGATACTTTCAGATATCGGGAGATGCCACCCTAACTCTGACTCCTAACACTTCTTCACTGGATTAAAGAAATGGATTTTTTTCTAGAAACAAATTTTTATGATTTCTTGTTTATATAGTCACAATAAATTGTATTTTCATAGACTTTTAGAGTTGGAGAAGTATTTTCATCATAAGAACTTTGTGAATGAGACAGTATATGGATTCTTCATCACCCTTTTTCATGTTAGAAACTGAGACTCAGAAATATTGAATGACTTTTTTTTCTCATTTTCACATAGCTATCCAGGATGGATGTCATGAATAAATCTGAGACTGATTCCAAGTCAATTGTTCTTTACATTTCACTTTGTGTTCAGTACTTTTCTGCAATAGAATTCTCTTAATTTCCAGTGTCTTCTTTCTTATTCATCTTTCACATGGAACTGGAGCAGCTAGGTGATGCAGTGGATAGAGCACCAGTGCAGGAATCAGGAGGACCTGAGTTCAAATCTCACCTCAGACACTTGACACTCACTACCTGTGTGACCTTGGGCAAGTCGCTTAACCCCAATTGCCTCATCCTGGGTCATCTCCAGTCACCCTGATGAACATCTGATCACTGGAGTCAGATGGCTCAGGAGGAGAAGTGAGGCTGGTGACCTGCACAGCCCTCACTCAGAACACAGTCAAGTGCAAGTTATGCATTATTTCTCTGATAGCATGGTCTTCTTTGGCCACGAAGGATGAACACACATATGGGACTGACAATATAAATTTTCTAAAGAACAGGTTAGATTCTATTACTCAAGAATCTATTTTCTGTATGAAAAAATCCTAATTACTCAGGTTAGCATTTAAAGCCTTTCACCATCTGGCTTCTATCAACCTTTCTACATTTACTTTCTATCACTTCCTGTCATTCTGCATTATAGTCATACTGGTCTATTGCTGTTCCACAAACTTGGTAGTCTATCTCCCACCTGCTTGCCCTTGCAGAAGTTCTCCTTCCATCTGGAATGTCCCCCATCATCTCCACCTCTAAGCTTCCTTTAAGGTTCATCTTACTTGTCACATCTTGCAGTTCTTTCTCCCTCTTCATGTTAACTGTTCTATATTATTTGTGAATATATTATATACTTTCAGTAGAACATAAACTCCTTGAGGGCAGGGCCTAGTTTTGAATGTTTTTGAACAACATAGTGCTTTGTACCTAGTGGATATTAAATAAATGAAATGAATCAATTTGGGAATAATTTTGAGTGGAGATCCATAGGAACCATAATGGCAGGAAAATAAAGGAAGCAATCTTTCCTTGCTTCTACCTCCCTATTCTTCCTTTCAGATCCAGAATCCAACAGCACCTAGTACAAACAAGAATCAATTTTGAACTCCATTTTAGTGTCAACCAAATAAGCTTATCCCACTTTTGAAAAGGGAATAAGACATAATTTAATGGGTTGGAAAATTTAAAGAGAAGGCAGGTCTGGAGGTATGCTACATTGGAATTTTTTTGCAACAGTCATAAATCAGTATGAAGTACTGCCAGTGCTCATAGTAGTGAGCACCTAGACAAGACTTTTCTTGTCACTAGAACTAGGTTTCTTCATTAGCAATGTGAAGGTGCCCCTCCTACACTAAAATCCTATCATAAACCATCCCATCCCATCCCATCTGAGTCAGTTAATGGATAAATATCAGTCTCCTGTGGCTCTCACCAAATATGTGTTTGATTCTCTGTTCCTAAACACAGAGAAATGAGGAGTCTCCTCCTCCTATTGTGTTTATGGAATAACAAAATTTGAGAGTTGGAAGTGACTGCAGTGGTCATCCAGTCCAACCAGTATCTGCCAAAGAATTGCTTTTACAATATACCTGATCAGAGGACCTGGCTGCAAACTTCACTTCTGATGCTTACCATCTTTGTGACCTTGGACAAGTCATTTAGACTCTATCCTAAATGTTCTCATCTGTGAAATGAAGGAATTAGATCAGATGGTTTCTAATAGCCCATTAGAGTTATGATCTTATGAGTGGTTCTCCAGCTCTTGCTTGAAGATGTCCAGTGAGAACAAACATACTCATAACCTGAGAATAATCTATCTCACTTTGGGGGTAGCTCTAATAGGAAGAAGAATTTTCCTTACATCAAGCTGTGCCTGTGGAACTCCACCCATTGAGGCTAGTTTTGCCCTATGGAACCAAACTGACCAGTATGATCACTCTTCCACATTATAAAATATGCAACTCATTCAGATACTTGAAGGCAGCTCTCATTTCTTCCATATGCCTCTTCCCATCCAGGCTAAGCATCCCCAGTTCTTTTGGCTGGTTCTCAAAGGGCATGAAATTGAGACCCCTCACCATCCTGGTTCTCTTCCTCCAGGTGCTCACCAGATTGTTAATATCCTTCCTAAACATAGTACCTGGAACCAAACTCATTATGCCAGATGCTGTTTGACCAGGAAAGGGTTGAGAAGGCTCATTGCTTCATGTTCAAGAGAGGTGGGTGAAATGTTCTGATCTGAATTTTGTACATTCTGTACTGGACAATTCTTCTGATGCTTTACAAGCTTCACCTTCAGGCATTGAAGTACCCTGGTGGTGCAGTGAATAGGATGCTGGCTCTGGAGTCAGGAAGATCTGGGTTCAAATTGGACCTCATATACTTAATAGCTGTGCTACCCTGGGCAACTTAACTTCTGTTTGCCTCAGTTCCCTCATCTGTAGGATGAGTGTAGTAAAGGCATTTACCTCCCAGGGGTGTTGGAGGATAAAATGAAATAATATTTTTAAAAGATTTTTTGCAAAGCTTAGACCACTAGATGATTGCTAGTCATTATTTCCCTCTCTCTCTTAAGCTTCTAATACCTGTACAATGAGCAGGCACAAAATACGTGGCCATATTACCTTCATTTCACATTTCAGGTTCCAATAATGCCTGGGTAGCTATAGTATCAAGTTCATGGCAACCAAAGAGGATTTTCTACCTATGGAGTTTTAGGGAGTCCAGTAGTAGCTGCCATTTGCATAACACTTTTAGGTTTGCAAAATTTCATATATATATAGGTAGGTATGTATATGTAATTTCATTTGATTCTCACAATAACCCTAAGGTGTGGGTGATATTATTACACCAATTTTACAAATGAGGAAAGAGAGACAGAGACGGAGAGAGAGAGACAGAGACAGAGAGAGAGAGACAGACAGAGAGAGAGAGAGAGACAGAGACAGAGAGAGAGAGACAGAGAGACAGAGACAGAGAGAGAGAGTGAGGAGAGACAGAGAGACAGAGAGAGACAGAGACAGAGAGACAGAGACAGAGAGAGAGTGAGGAGAGACAGAGAGACAGAGACAGAGAGAGAGAGAGACAGAGACAGAGAGAGACAGAGAGAGAGAGTGAGGAGAGACAGAGAGACAGAGACAGAGAGACAGAGACAGAGACAGAGAGAGAGAGTGAGGAGAGACAGAGAGACAGAGACAGAGAGAGAGACAGAGACAGAGACAGAGAGACAGAGAGAGAGAGAGAGACAGGGAGAGAGACAGAGAGAGACAGAGAGAGAGAGAAAGAGAGAGAGAGAGAGACAGAGAGAGAGCGAGATTTGCTGAAGGTTATATAGGTGGCAGGTTTCTGAGGCTGGATTCAGGCTCAGGCCTTCCTGGCTTGAAGTCTAACATTCTCTTCACTGAACGCCCTCTCTGCTTAGTGCTATTGCTGAACCATTTTAGTTGTGTCCAACTCTCTGTGACCCCATGTGGGGTTTTCTTAGCAGAGATACTTGGAGTGGTTTGCCATTTCCTTCTCCAGCTCATTTTACATATGAGGAAGCTGAGGCAAACAGGGGTAAGTGACTTGTCTGGGGTCACACATTAAGTGTCTGAGGCTGGATTTGAACTCAGGACATTTTGACTCCAGGGCCAGCACTATATTCATATCCCCCCACCTAGCTGCCCCTCTGGCTCCTAGGAAGTTAAAAAGTATTAAAATGGCAATATCTTTCATAAAATCATAGGTTTAGAGCTGAAAGACAAATTAGAGGTTGTCAAGTCCAACCTTTTATAAATGAGGAAACTGAGGCACAGAGAGGTTAATTGACTTCCATGGGGTCATACTGTTTGTACATGTGTATATTTGAAGATTTCCTGACTCCAAAGACAAGCACTGTATCCACTATGCCTTGCCACCTGGCTTTGGTCCTCTACATCTCTGTGGGTACAGGATGCCTAAAGCAGAAAATGTCAGACATGGGGCTGCTTTAAACACGTCCCTATATCAAAACTCTTGAATTCCCTCACTATTCCCAGCACAAATAGACTGATGTCAGTGAATATGTTTGTGCTAGCTTGTTCTCTCCCACCCAGCAGGCTGAGTCACAGTCAATACATCTAAAGGTTAGTCAGAAAGTAATGTCCACTGGCTTTAATCTCTTTAGTAATCCACCGACATCAAGCCAAACAATTCTTAATGAAGAATTGAAATCTCTTGATCTGTTCCAAAAGTTACTGAAGGTACTTTGGCAAATAGGGCATTGTGGAAGTTTTTAGCTGAGCACAGATTTTATGAGAACCACCTCGGGAATGATGAATAATAACAGCCCCCACAAATCTGAAGAGAAATATCAGTGAGGTAAAATTCCCCCAAAATAGCGGTAATAACAAAGACCATGGCACAAGTTCTGAATCCAAGCCAGGACTCTACTTCACAGCCCCATCTAGACATGTGAGAGGGAGCTGGGCTTGGCAAATAGGATCTCTTTTGACGGGTTCTGGTTTCAGGACAGCTATAAGAGGCAGGGCACCAAGATGCCACCATCCCATCCAGAAATTAATTCCAGGGCAGAGTGCAAGCAGGAGATTGCAGCAATGAAAAGGAATTTTTGACAGTCATACCTAGCAGAGGCTGAAGACATGAGCAAAAAGAAAAAAAAATACCTTTTAATACAATGAAAAATATGAATGAGTTAAAGGAATATCAGGATAAAATGTCATAAAAAGAATACTGAATGCTACATTTCAAAAAGTAATAAAAGAAAACTGCTCAGAAGTATGAGCAAAATTAAAATAGAACTTACAGGTCAGTCACATGAAAAATTTCACCCATTTAACCTACCCAGAAATATGAATTCCAAGTATCAAATTTTCAGTGTCAAAGAAAAACATTTCAAAATGGTCAAGAAGAAAGAGATCAAGAAACAAGGGAGTACTGTTGGGATAACAGGGTTATGCAGCAATTACTATTAAAAAACATGACATAAAATATATGGATATAATATAAAAGCTGAACAATCACAAGAAAGCTCACTACAAAGAACAGCTTATCTTGGAAAGCTGACCGTAATTAAACAGGTTAAAAAAAAAGACCTTTTAATCATTTCAACTGACAAAAGTAAAGTTGGATAGAATTTTTTAAATATATGGAAATGCTGACCAGAGAGAAAAGTAAATAAGTTTGAGAAACTTGAAAGGTCTAATGACTGATCTAGGGCTTATATCTGAATTAGGAAGAACCACATATGATTCCATCAGAATCCTACCCTCTTTGGAATTACAGAGTGAAGAAATAAAGACTTTGATCTTTTTTTGCTTCTCTTTTTTAGTAGTGAAAAGAAGTGGAAGCGAAGAGGGAAGGAAACACACTAGGGAAGCACAGGTGAGAAAAAGATAAGGTGGTGAGACTGTGAAATGGCCCAGTCGCTCTGGAAAGCAGTTTTGTACCTATTTTATTCCCCCAAGTCACTAAAAGATGTATACCCTTTCACCCAACTCTGCTGTTAATAGATCTCTACCTCCAAACATGAAAGCAAGAAGGAAAAGGAGCCATATTACAAAAGACTCATGGTCATTCTTTTTGTAATAGCCTCAAATTAGAAATTAAGAGTGTGCTAATTAATAGGGAATAATTAATCAATCTGGCACACGGTCGGCATTTAATAAATATTTGTTGACTGAATGGAATGGAATGTAGCTGTGCTAAAAGAAATGATGAAACAGACAGTTCCATAGGCAACCAGAGAAGAGTCTACAAACTCCAAGGGAAGTAAGTAGAACTCAAAAAATAATGCATAACGACAACGTTCTAGAATAACAACAACCACAAAAAAAAAGAGAGAGAGAAAAACAGAAAGAAAACGAAAAAGAACGGCTCTCGAAGTCTGATTAACACAATGATAAACCATGAGTCCACTGGTCTAAACATGACTCTTGCCACTGTCCACTTGCTAGGGCGACAATGAACTTAAATATTAAATAAGAAGTACATTTTTTGGATACGGCCAATGGCCAATGCGGCAATTTGTTTTATTGGATGGACGATGTCTGTTTTGAAGATCTGGGTTTTGCTTTGTTTTTATTGTTTAATTGAGAAAATACATATTAGTAAAATATATAAAATTTAAAAAGGAATGGACTATTTGTATTAAATAAAATTTAAAAAACTTTTGTATGAATCAAATGTAACTGGAATATGTTTACAGCAAATATTTATGATTATTCTCTCTATATATGTATGTATATAAATATAAGAACTGTTCTCCATTATACAAATGGTTAAATGATAGGAATGTCCTCCAAAAGCAGAAATGCTATTAACATTATATGAAAGACTAGTCCAAGTCACTATTAGTAAGGAAAAAATGCAAGCTAAACAACTCTTAAGTGTGACTTCTCACCCTTTGTTCAGCAATGATGATAAAAGATTAAAATGGTAAAAGCTAGAAGAGCTGTGGGAAGATAGACATACTAATACTATGGTATTAGAATTGTAAACTGGTTCAAACATTGTGGAAAATAATTTGGAATTATAGTAAAAAAAAAAAAAAGGTAATTAAGCTGAATATAGCTTTTGATCCAAAAATACCATTACTTGGCATGTAGTCCAAGGAAGTCAAAGACAGGGGATAAGGTCACATATATACAAACATAATCTTATATACAAACACAATCACTTTTTTCTAATCACAAAGAACTGGAAACAAGAGGAGAGGCCATTATTGGTGAATGATCGAATATTTTTTGATATATGATGATTATGGAATTATTTTATGTCATAAAACCAGATTTTTTTATGAGGAATTCAGAGAAACTTAAGAAGTTTTTTATGCACGGATACCCAATGAAGTAAGTATTCTGTTTGAGAGGGGGGAGAATTTTTGTAGGGACCACCACAAATCTAAAATATTTCAGAACTCTGCAATGACCAACTATGACCTCAGAAGACCCATGATTTCTCATTCTTATCCACCTTTCAGCTAAAATGTGGTGGATTAGAGGTATTTAATAAAGCCCAAAAAATTTTTAGAGATGACCACTTTATTGATTTGTTTTACTTGACTACATTTTTTATAAGTGTTCCTTCAGTAGTTATGGAGCATGAGAGGGAAGTAAAAATAATGGCCAAAAAAGGCAACCAGTTTCAGTAAAATAGCTTTTAGAAAAAGTTACTCTGAAATCTTGTTACCATATGACAGGATAGCAGGTGGTGGGTAGATTGGTGGTTGACTGAAACTTACACATGATGCATAAATGATGGACCATTCATGAAGCTGATCTTTCATTTCCCAGAACATTTTTTATTCACTTAAACTTTTCATTGGCAACTTTTGTTTTCATGTCACAGTTATTTCTGTATATATTTTCAGTACTTTTATCATGGATCTCTCAGTAACTGATCTTACTGATAGTGTAGAGTCATTTGCTAACTTTCTGTGAACATTTGTAAAACGATCTTCTCAGTCAGAAACTCACTGATTATTATGCTGTGTTGACATTCATGACATTTAATAGTCCAAAGAAATTCATATGAATCATTGAATTTTGAGCAAGAAGGAAACTCAGAGATAGTCTAGTTCAACTTATCATTTGGGTCAGAAATCAAACATCCTTGGAAAGTTTCTGGGATGAGAAAGAATAGACATTAATCACTCACACCTTGGTGTCAGGAGTTAGGAAAGCAATGTAACTAAATACATTATTAGGCCTTGGAGAAGTCATTTCATATATCATGTATAACAATTTCTTCATCTTTAAAATAAGAAGTTTATTTATATTAAAAGATCCTCAAGGTCTCTTTCAGATATAAAAGTGTGAAATTGATAACAAAATGGTCCAAGACCCCTCAATGGTACTGTATTCACACACCTTCATCTGATCCTGAGCCCCTGAGCCCCTTAGGGGTCAGTTTTTGTCTTGACTCCTGCCTCAACCCAAGAAAGTCAGGGCAAACCTTCTGAGTTGATCTTAAGTATAGCTCATGCCTAGGTTTTCTCAAAAGTGAATAAGAGCTTTCCCAATTCCAAGAAGGCACTCAAAGTATAATATGGGTATTAGATATTGTAAAACCTTTATTTCACCCACTAGAAAAATGGATATGATGAAAATAATTCACAGGTACCCCTGAACAAATACAAAAGAAACTACTCAAATGTCCCATTATGTTTA
The DNA here is from genome assembly GCA_028658325.1 of Potorous gilbertii. Lineage (NCBI taxonomy): Eukaryota > Metazoa > Chordata > Mammalia > Diprotodontia > Potoroidae > Potorous > Potorous gilbertii. Next base: position 25,686 of record JAQQSK010004189.1, read on the forward strand.
TTAGACTTTCCTATGGAAGGTAAAGAGACTTTGTGGGACTTCTGAACAAATGGTTGCCATTCATCCTCTGCCTGCACTGACTAAGCAATTCATAGCAAGATCACAGATGCCTGACAGGTTCCAGATATCCTGGTGCTTTGTAATATGTTGGTTTTAGTCTATTGCAGAGCAATCCCTTGAAGAAGACCCTTTTCTCCTTCTTTGAGAAGCATGCTGTTAAGAAAACCTTTTTCTGAGAGGTCTGAGTTTTCTTAGTGTTCAAGAATTTTTGAACTCAAGAACTTCCAGCATGAGAAATCTAGAACTCAGCATTACCAATGAGGTAACCTCCAATGCTGGAAATATCTTTTAGAATTTCTAATCTCTGACATGCTCAAAGAAGGAAACATACAGGCAAAATAAGGCCATTGAACTAGAGACCTAGAACTCTCTTTTTTAAGGCTTATTTGGCCAATAAGCACAGACCACTAGTCACGTGTTCCTGTACTTCATTGCTTCCCATGTCAGTTCTTTATTCGGGAAGTCCAAAAAAAGAGAAAGTGTAGATAAACAAGAAGGAACAGTGTTACTCTAGTTCAAAATTCAGTCTTATAGACCACAGAGGAGGCAGTTTCTCCAACCAGAAATTCTCCCTGATTAGTGGTCACCAATCACTTTATGGCAGCCCCAGTTGCTGGAGACTTTCCAGAGAAAGTGGCTTCTTTGAATCTATCTTCACATGACTTAGTCACATTAGGGCAGCTCCAGTCACTGGGGATTAATCTGAGGAGTTCCTAGTGTCCTCTCACCTCAGTAAGGTGCAAGTGAGTATGTATTCCTCTAGAGGAATAGTCTCCTAACAAAGGATCTTATCCTGTAATCTAATCAAGTTGATGGGGGCTGGGAAGGAACTCATGAAATTGATCAGGGATTCCCTGATCAATCCCCATTATAAGAGCTGGCATTTAAATCACAGTTTAAAGTTTGCAAAGCACTTTACATATATTATCATATTAGAACCTCACAAAACCCCGTGTGGTAGCCCCTAAAGGTGTCATTATCCATATTTTTTTTTCTGATGAGAAAATAGAGAGATTAAGTCTCTGATCAAACAGCCAGTAAGTCCCAGTGGTAGGACTTGAACTGAAATCTTTTTTATTCTATAATCCACCAGTCTATCAATTAATCAATCAATAAGCATTTATGAAAATATGCCATATGCAAGGTACTGTGCTATATGCTAGCCCCAGTCTACACTACTTCCCAGACATATGAGTCTATGGGGAACTAAAAACAAAACAAATCCTATCCCACACCAGAAAAATGGGAGATTTGTTAGGGGAAGGGAGAAGAAGTAATTTTTGGAATATAGTACTTCAGCGGAAGCGTTGCCTAGGAAAATGTTATGATGGGGAATTTTTTACCATCAGAATTCAACCGGGATATACTTAGGTACTGAAGAGATGAGAGGAAAGGGGAAAAACAAGGCGGAAAGGCTCTAAAAGCAAGTTTCACTTCTCAGTTTTATTGAGGTTCATCTGTATCTTTAACTATTCTCCTAATAAAACACAGCTGTTATTTAACTCTTTTTAGGTCTCAGTCGTCCCCCTACACCCATCCCTTTGCCCAATGCTTTTTGAGTGTCGAGGGAGGAGGGGTGAGGCAGTTTTAGTGAGCCAGCTCCTTGGTGATGCGTAAGGAAATGCAGGGTATATGATCAGCTGTGCATAGCAAACAGAAGAGCTGAATAAGACTGGAGGGTGCCTGGACTTGCAAGAAAGATTCGGAAGAGCAGAACTCCCTTTGACTTCAATAAAATAGCTTTGGGTTTTAAATACTAAATAAAAGGATTGATCAGCCAGTGTGTCCAGAGGAAAGAAACCAGAATGGCACAAGTACTATAAACCATAACATGAGAGGGTTGATTAAAAGAGAATAACCAAGATAGGAAAAACAAGATGAAGCTAGCCAAAGTAGCATGTATTTCCAAAAACAATGACAACAAAACAAAAAACATAAACCGAACAAAAAACAAAACAAAACCTACCAAGTATTGAGATCAATCTCTTTAGAAAACAGAAAAGGAGATCTAGATTGGATATTAATGCAGGTTGATAAGACTTGTCCTATTCCCCAAGTGGATAGGAAGTGAGAGTATAACAGGATGAAATGGAGACAAGAAGATCTGTGACTTTACAAGGGGTGGTTACTAATCCTTCAAAGAAATTCTGCTCACCAAGCTGTGCATTCATGTTTGTCTTATTCGTGATCAGTGAACTCATGAAGTACAACTTAAGAACCTTTTGACCCTCAAGTACACAAGAATGTGCTGGCATAGGGAGAGTCAGTTTCTGATTGGATTTTAGATTAGATTAAAACATTTATTAATGGTTACTTTGAGTTAGGGAGAGTGCTAAGCCCTGAGAAGAAAAATGCAAGTCAAAGGAATGATAGCCCCTATCCTCAAGGAACTTACATTCTAATGATGAAAGGCAAAACATAAAGGGAGCTAAAATGGTAATGAGGAGTGGGTGGGAGTGGGAGAGAAGGCTTAAATATCCAGAGAATCAGTAAGAGAATAGGGTTAGAAGTGAACAGGGCTGGTGTGGGCACTTTCTCAAACAGAGGTTCAAAATACAACCTTTACATGTATAAATCTAAACAAGAGAAGAAAAGGCTGGGAACTAGAGTGGCAGTATCACAAAATTATGTTTCAATACCCTGGGCATAAACCATATCTCCTTTCCTTAGACATACAACTTAATTGTAAAAGACTTAATAGCTGGGTGGAGCCAAGATGGTGGAGTAGAAAGACACCTACTCTAGCTCTTCTCCCATATCCTATAAAACACTTGTAAAAAAATGACTCTAAACAAATTATGGAGCAGTGGAAGTCACAAAAAAGAGAGAGTGAAAGAGATTTCCAGCCCAAGGAAGCCTGGAAGACTGACAGGAAAGATCTATCACATGGGGCATGGAGTGGAGTGCAGCCCATGGAGCCCAGGCTTGGCCACATGGAACCAGAAGGAATACGACAGGAATAGGCCTCAGGTGTGGAATCCCTGGCAGCAGCTGAGGTTCTCAGATTCCTCAACCCACAAACACCAAAGATAGCTTCAAAGGTCAATAAAAAAGCTTTTTCATTGAGAAGGGAGAAGGGTCCTCCCCTAGCCCTGGTCCCAGGTGGCGGCAGCAGCAGTGGCAGTGTCCATTTTTGGAGCCCTCAGCCTAAAGGCCCTGGGGGAATTGAGCCTCTGATCTGGGTATCACCCCTGAGTTGCATCTCTAGGGAGAGAAGTGCTGGCTGGCATGATGGAGCTGGTGGAGACTCTGGAAAGGGAATTCAATTGGCAAAAGAGGTCCAAAAAGCCAATGAGGAGAAGAATGCTTTAAAAAGCAGAATTAGCCAAATGGAAAAAGGAGGTTCAAAGAAGAAAAGAGTTCTTTAAAAATTAGAATGGAACAGATGGAAGCTAATGACTTTATGAGAAACCAAGAAATTACAAAACAGAACCAAAAGAATGAAAAAATGGAAGCTAATGAGAAATTTCTCATCGGAAAAACAACTGACCTGGAAAATAGATCCAGGAGGGACAATTTAAAAATTATGGGACTACCTGAAAGTCATGACCAGAAAAAAGAGCATAAACATCATCTTTCATGAAATTATCAAGTAAAACTACCCTAATATTCTAGAACAAGAGGGCAAAATAAATATTGAAAGAGTCCACTGATCACCTCCTGAAAGAGATCTGAAAAGAAAAACTTCAGGAATGTTGTTGCCAAATATAGAGTTCCCAGGTCAAGAAGAAAATATTGTAAGCAGTTAGAAAGAAACAATTCAAGTATTGTGGAAATACAATCAAGATAACACAAGATCTAGCAGCTTCTACATGAAGGGATTGAATGATTTTGAATGTGATATTCCAGAAGTCAATGGAACTAGTATTAAAATCAAGAATCACCTACCCAGCAAAACTGAGTATAATACTTCAGGGGAAAAAAAATGATCATTTAATGAAATAGAGGACTTTCAAGCATTCTTGATGAAAAGGCCAGAGCTGAATAGAAAATCTGACTTTCAAACACAAGAATCAAGAGAAGCATGAAAAGGTAAACAGGAAAGAAAAATCATAAAGGACTTACTAAGGTTGTACTATTTATATTCCTACTTGGAAAGATAATATTTGCAATTCTTAAAACTTTTCTCAGTATTTGGGCAATTGGAGGGATTATACAAACACACACATACATATAAATACACACACACATATATAAATATATATATATATATATATATATATATATATATATACATACATATATACAGAGAGAATAGGATGAGTTGAATGAGAAGAGATGATATCTAAAAAAATAAAATTAAGGGGTGAGAGGAATATATCGGGAGGAGAAAGAGAGAAATGGAATGGGGCAAATTATCTCTCGTAAAAGATGCAAGAAATAGCTTTTTCATTGTAAGGAAAAAGTGAAGCTTACTCTCATCACATTTGGCTCAAGGAAGGAATAACATGCACATTCAATGTGGTATGAAAACTCATCTTACAATACAGGAAAGTAGGGGACAAGGGGATAAGTGGGGTGTGGGGGATGATGGAAGGAAAGGGCAAATGGGAAGAGGGAGCAATTAGAAGTAAACACTCTTGGGGAGGGACAAGGTCAAAAGAGAGAATAGAATAAATTGGGGGGCAGGATAGGATGTAGAGAAATATAGTTAGTCTTACACAACATGACTATTATGGAAGTCACTTGCAAAACTACTCATGCATAGCCTATACTGAATTGCTTGCCTTCTCAGTGAGGATGGGTGGGGAGGGAAGAAGGGAGAGAAGTTGGAACTCATAGTTTTAGGAGCAAATGTTGAAAATTGTTTTTGCATCCAACTGGAAAATAAAAAATACATGTAATAGGGTATAGAAATTTATCTTGCCTACAAGACAAGACAGAAGATAGGGATAAGAGAAGGGAGGGGTGTGATAGAAGGGAGGGCAGTTTGAGGGATGCACGGTGTTTTGGGGTGGGGTAGGGGAGAGATTGGGAGAAAATTTGGAACTCAAAATCTTGTGGAAATGAATGTTGAAAACTAAAAATAAATAAATAAACATTAAAAAAGAGAGAGACTTAGTAGTTATCTTCAAGTATTTCGTAGAACTATCGCTATGAAGCTGGAAAGAACCTTAGAGGAACACTGAATCCAACTACCTTATTTTACAGACGAGGAAAATGAGGCACAAAGAGTTTGTGGCTTGTCTAGAATCACAAAGCTAGTAAATATTTGAGACAGGATTTGAACCCCCATCTTCCTGATTTAAAGTCCGTCATAATATCCACAAATTTGATTTGGTCTGTCTGATCCTATAAGGCAGAATTAGAATATATGGATTAGACAAGAAGTCACCATTTGACAAAAACTGCTGAAAAAACTGGAAAACAGTATGGCAGAAACTAGGTATAGACCAATATCTTACACCTTATACCAAGGTAAGGTAAAAATGGGGACACGATTTAGACATAGAAGGTGATACCACAAGGAAATTAGGGGAGCAAGGAATAGTTTACTTGTCAGATCTATGGGAAAGGAAAGAATTTATGACCAGACAAGAGACAAAGAGCATTGCATAATGTAAAATGGATAATTTTGTTTATATCAAATTAAATAAATTTTATACAAACAAAACCAATGCAAACAAAATTAGAAGGAAAGCAGAAAGCTGGAAACCATTTTATTTTTACAGCAAATCTCTCTGATAAAGACTTCATTTTTCAAATATGTAGAGAAATTAGTCAAATTTATAAGAATACCAGTCATTCCCCAATTGATAAATGGTCAAAGGATATGAAGAGGCAATTTTCAAATGAAGAAATTAAAGCTACCTATAGTCAAATAAAAATATTCTAAGTCACTATTGATTAGGGAAATGCAAATTAAAACAACTCTGAGGTACCACATCACACTTATCAGTTTGGCTAATATGACGGAAAAGAAAATGATAATGTTGGAGGGGATGTGGGGAAATTGGGATACTAATATACTGTGAGTGGAGTTGTGAACTGGTCAAACCATTCTGGAGAGCAATTTGGAACTATGTACAATAGCGCAATCAAACTATTCATACTCTTCGATACATGAATACCACTACTAGGTCTGTATTCCAAAGAAATTAAAAAGAGAAGGGGAGGAGAGCTTATATGTACAAAAATATTTATAGTAGCTCTCTTTATGCTGTCAAAGAATTAGAAGTTGAGATGTTCATCAATTGAGGAATGGCTGAACAAGCTGTAGCATATTAATGTAAAGGAATATTATTGTGCAATAAATATCAACGAGCAGGTAAATTTCAGAAAAACCTGGAAAGCTTACATGAATTGATACAAAATGAAAGGAACAGAAACAAGAGAGCATTGTACATTGTGTGATGATCAACTAGAAATGATTTAGTTATTCCCAGAAATACAGTGATCCAAGACAATTCTAAAGATCTTATGAGGAAAATTGCTATTCACATCCTGGGAACTGATGGAGTTTGAATAAAGAGGTAAGTATAATATTTTCACTTTATTTTTTCTTGTATTTTTTTCCTTTTTGTCTGTTTCCTTTTTCACATCATGACTAATATAAAAGTATATTTTAAATTAATGACCACATATAATCTATATCAAATTGCTTTCTATCTCTTGGTAGGATGAGGGAGAGAGAAAATTTGGAATTCAAAAATTTTAAATGAATATTAAAAATTTGTCCTTATGGGTAATTAGAGAAAATATTATTAAAATTTTAGAAAGAACATATGGATTGAATTTCCATAGGAGATTATTGATTTTGGTTCAACCTAATGAAAAAAAATACCTAGCAGTCAGAATTGTCTATCCAAAAAAAAGAATGAAGTGATTGTCTCAGAGAGTAATAAGTTCATCACTTGTTAGAGATATTCATGCATATGTTGTATACCTATTTCTTAAAGATGTGGAATTGTACTATATAGCTTCTGAAATTCCATGAGTTTGTGATTCTGTGAGATTCAATGGCTATAAAAATGGTAAAGAATATAACATTTTCAATTATCTCTGTATTTGACATTATATACAAAAATCCAAATGGTTGAATGGATCTTTTTTTCCTATCTTAATGATGAATCATTGTGAAAATGCCTTAGAAGGCTTAGCCTTCCCAGTTCTAGGCTTGAATAATGAAAGATATTGACTCATCACTATTTCTAAATAACAAAGTTTATAGAATAGCCAAGCTTAGAAATAAGTTAAATGAGGATGGCATAAGTAGCATGTGTCTTCACAAGGACAGATTGTGATCTGTTACTTATTAGAATATCAATATAAATGGAGAATTGTAGGTAGAAGAAACAGAATGGGGGGGAAGGAATAGTAGAAAGGTAACCTTATCGGCCCTAGAGGTGCCAGTGGTAGCTACAAATCAATAACAAAATGTTTGGTGATTACAAGATCAATTGAATGAACATTTATTGAGCAACTACTGTGTATAAAATATTATTCTAGCTGCTGAGGAAATTTAAATGAAATTTAAATAAGACAGTCTCTGCCCCTATAGATACAACAATCACAAATAACACAAAAGTTCCTGGGAGGAAAATATAACGTGGAAAGCCTTGCATTGATAATAGAGTGCTGAAGTTGGAGTCAGAGAGGCATAGATTCAAATCCCTGTTCGGGGACTTAAAAATTTCATTACCCAGGCAAGTTATGTAATCACTTCCTAAGTCTCAATTTCCCTATCTCTTTAAAAAGGAGCATACAGAAATATCTATAATATATACCTCATAGAATTGTGAGATAACATACATAGAGTTCTTTAAAGTGCTATAGAAATTTCAGTTTCTTGCTGTGGGGGAAAAGGGATACAATTAGGGTAGTAATAATGAAAATTGAGAGTAGGAATGGACACAAAAAGAGAGTAAAGCGGTAGTCCTAGTAGAAGTATCTCTAAACTTAAAATGGAAAGATGGAGAAATACGGAAATTGTGACCACAAAGTTGAAGTTTGAATTTCAGGTCTTGGAGATGGTGTGGATCCATGAAATGGTGAAGTCTAAGCTGTGACCATGCTATATATGGTGGAAATGGACTGACAAAGGAAACTGTTTGGGCTAAGTAGGTTGAGGAATTGGGTGGTTGGGTTGGCATTTTTCTTAGAAGCTAACTATTATTGAAAGTAACTATATCATACGGGGGAAAAACTGTCGGCTGTCAGGACTACCTACACAATTTTGAAGAAGCCCCACTCCCTCTAATTAGTGTAATATAGAATACCGCTAGGCCACAGTGACTTACTTAATCAATGCAAAATCCATTAGTCCTTTTCCCCCCCTTTCTAGTCAAGTTTTCAGAGTCACTGTAGTTAATGTGGTGAACAAGTACCAGGCTAGAATTCAAGAGACCTAGATTTTAGTCTCATCTCTGAAATTAATCAGAGGCCTGTTTTTAAGCAAGTCACTTCACTACTCTTGGTCTCAATCTTTAAAATTAGAGTGATGAACTCATGATCTGTTGAACTCATGAGGAGGCTTCTTCTCTAACCCAGCTCCCAAATCTAACAATCTATGATGTTGTACCCCACTTTCACAAATCCAAGGGCTGATGCTTAGCCCAGCACCTGATACATACTACACATTTAATAAATGTTTCTTTATTGATTGGTTAAAAGAGTACTTGGCTTCATAATGTCCATTTTGTCTTGTTGACTGTGCCCATAGAGATTATATAACTTGAAATTTACCTAGATTTAGCTCAGTTAGTTCAAGAACAGCAGCAGATGGAGATTGCACGGGAGGAAAGCTAAGCTCTCTAGCATATGCACCCATCTGTCTTCCTAGCATGTGCACCCTTTGGTACTCTGTTTAATGGACTTTTGAAAGTGAGTCTCACTTATGTGTCTGACTCGGTCCAGTAGAGAACCAAGTCCTATCAGCTTACTGGTGGTCAGTAAAAGAGCCCCTATCAAGATACCTGGGAAGTTTGGTAACTTCAAATATAAAAAGCCATATACAGGACATGACCATGTGCAAAACCTGGGGGAAGACTAGAAGGGCAAATGTACAACTCTTGCTCAACTCTACTCAATACTGATCTTGATTGCCAACAATTTTGCCACTGATTAAACTTACCCTTCCCCTGCATTGAGTCAACATCATATTTTCACATCCTATGTGCATTGATGAAAAGAAATCATTTCATTTCAAACATTACTGTCACTGTCAGAATGGGATTAATCTCCCCAGGTTTCTTGCCCATATTACCAACACAAAAGCTCCCAATTCATTTTTTTCTCTAGAAATCTTTCTTTTTATCCTTATAAATCAAAGGTCACTATGATAAACACAACATTCCCAAGTAAATGGTAATAAACTAGACCTTATAACAATATCTGTAATGTTATATCATGCACCAACAAGGTAATTTCACTCCCTTTTTTTCTGTATAGCTAGATTTGTATAGAGTAGTAGAGTCTACTCCTCCATTAAAGCAACTGTTTTTCTTCTACAATTCCTTTCCCCTATCACATTCATGCGTGAATTAAATGGATAGAACTAATCAGGTTTAGTGTCAATGCAATGTTTGCAGAGCTTTACGGTGGCCATGAATATGGAAGCACAATTCTGAATCACAAAATACAACAGACTCTCCACATGAAGACAGAACCAAAACATTTATTCAGACATCACAAAGCCAAATCCCAACACCAGAAAGCCAAATCCACCATAGCAGCAAATCAATCTATACACAATATCAATGACAATGCAGAGGGCAATACCAGTCCCAAGTCTTCCCTCTGTTAGTCTTCCCACTAATCAGCTCCCTTAAACAAATTACAAACAGACTCCCTTGTACAAAATGCCTTTTCTCACTCATAGTCAGCTGCCTGCTTGTCTTCAGTTTTGACTACTCTGACCAAATTTCCTCTCAGCTCTGCTCTAATTCCACCCCTTCTGGCTCCACCCTCCTGCTCCAACTCCTCCCATTCCATGTGACTTAGACTTATATGACTCAGGCTTCCATGTGGCCCAGCAGGTCACATGGGCCTATTAATGAATGGGAAAGATCTTCCCACTTAAATGACCATTATATCAGGCAATAGACTACCTAGGCTGAGTTCCAAACTATCCAAACCAAGCCAAAATGATACACAAAAGAGATATTAATTTCTAGAAAAATCCAAGACAATTTTAAGATAAGAGTCTACTCACTTTCCTAGGGCTTCTTCAAAGTAGAAACAAAGAGCTTATGAAACATATCCTATGATCCTATCAAGCAAATCTCTGGCCAGTTTTCATCACTGCCTTATTCCTACTGTGATTTAGCCAATTCTGGATGATCTCCAGATTTCCTTGTGCCCAAAGAACAAACACAAACCAAGTGATTAGCTCTCTGTTCAAGCATCTCAACTAGGGAAACCTGACTTCCCAGGATAAATAAGCAAGACCCAGGGCTGTTAACCATTTTGTGTCTTGGACCCCTCTGGCCATCTCAGGGAGGCCTTAATCCTCTTTCAGAATGTTTTTAAGTAATTTAAGGAAGTTTTAAATTTCATTTAGAAGTTAGAGAAATAATTATGTCATTATTTCCCTATCCAAGTTCACAGCCCCCTGAAATCTATATACCTGGGGATCTATAGAACCAAGATTGATGTTTGTTAATTTCATCTTTTGCTATTGAAATTCTACCAAAAAAAGTTACCAAAGTACATATAAAGCCTTTGACCCAGCAATATCACTATTAGGTTAAAGATTTTAAAGAGGAAAAGGACCCATATGTGCAAAATATTTAAAGTAGTTCTTTTAGAAGTGGTAAATAGCTGGAAACTAGGAGGACACCCATACATTGACAAAGGACTGAACAAATTATGGTAAACAAATGTAGTGGAATATGAGCACACGCTAAGAAATAATGAAAGGTATAGTTTCAAAGAAACTTGGGAAGACTTATAGAAACAGATGCAGAGTAAAATGGTCAGAACCAAAAGAACAGTTTATGCAATAATAATAATATACAGTACAATAATAATATCATTCTAAAAGCAAACAACCTTGAGAGCAGTAAGAATTTGGATCCACAGAATGAGCGGCTATGATTCTAGAAAACTAATGATGCAGCATGCTACATACCTTGTGACGAAGAGGTGATGGGATTCAGAATACGGAATAAGTCAAACATTCTTGGACACAGGAATTTGTCTGTCTGTCTTGAACACATAATGCATATTATAAAGGTTTCACTTGAGTTTTTGTGTATGTGTGTGTGTGTTGGAGAAAGGGTAGGAGAGTAAATTTATTTTTGTTAATTTAACATACAAAATCTAATCCAATGCCATAAAAGAACCTTGTTCTAGACTTAGGTCTATGTCTAATGGCATAGGAACTTGGGAACATATATACAACTCACAGAGATATGAAAGGAGATTCCCAGAATCTTGTGAAGGATAGAGAGTTCTTAGGTGCATGGCTCTGAGGGAATTTTATGTGTTTCCAAATCACATTAACAATTCTTCAATACCTTCCTCCTGAAAGGCTATGGGGGAGGGACTTTGATTAACAGGTATATCTATCTATCTATCTATCTATCTATCTATCTATCTATCCATCCATCCATCCATCCATCCATCTCTCTATCTATCTATCTATCTGTCTGTCTGTCTGTCTGTCTGTCTGTCCATCTCAACAGATAACCAGTATAGATTTGTCTCTTCTGCTAGCTGTCATCCTTGGCTGGTAACCAGTTGACTGGGAGACCAGTGAAAATACTGGAAAATGAATAGCATTTGAGAAATTATGGTGCCTTTACATATAGAGAGGAATTGTAGCCTCTTTCCTTAGCACAGATGATCTAATTGCTGCTTGATTGTGATATTACTTATGTTCTTCTTTTCTCCTGCTCCTTAAAATTATTCCTTTTCAAACACTGTACGTAGGGGATCAGACCATGAGATTCCTCAACAAAACTTATTGAGCTTGGCTATGACTTTTATCCATAGTATATCCTTGTATTTTCCTTCTGTTCATATCAGTGAAGAAGAGGAAAATGAAATCCACCCAGTTCTAGACTCTGGATAACATAGATAGCTGGAGTATTTTTTTTTTAAACTGGAAAGATACATTTCCAAAGATCATTCTTGCCTATTAGCTAAGAAAACCTTACCCAGTCCCATCCTATAACGATGTTAAATTGTTTCATCATTCGCATTCTGTGAAGCTTAGACATTTTTTGGGCAGGGAAAGCTTTGAAGTGAGCTTGTGTGTTTCTAAAAGTCATAAAAAAGCACAAGTTACCTCTTTTTCAATGGACCAGTGATTTAAGTGATAGAGATAAGCCCTTTATCAAAACAAATCATAGCCACCCTTATGCCTCTCATGCTGTACAATTCTTATTCATTTCCTCTCATAGCTTCTCCACAGAAGATCCACTCAGGTTGTTAGCAATGGAGGCCAGTGGAGCCCTTGGACTGTTCATATATCCTTCAATATTACCACATATCTACCTCTTTTTCTAATCATACCATTCTTTAATGATATCTCCTTCTTGAGCATAGATCATCACTGGAAATATTCTGTAGCCCACTTTCCCCTATCATTGTCCCTTAGGTAGCCAACAACTTTGATTTCTTGGAGACTGTAGGATTAAGTGATTCATAATCTCCTTGAGAGAACTCTAATACTAAAAAGATGCATTGGAGACAATTTTTGAAGTAGATCAAAGGATGGCAAAATTAATTAAGCATAATTCATTCCACATTTTTCTTCCTGTTCAATTTGTTGTCCAATATCTGTGCCAAATATAGATATGCTATTTGCCATATCATCTTTTTGGCCTTTCAATTGGACTGGCCATTAAACATCTGAACAATAGGCATTTCTCATCCACTTGTTTTTTCTGTTGTGAATTTGTATGACAATTTCTTTGTAATAGTTATAGATCTCACTGGGGATTATTATTTAGAGAACTCTTTCTCACTCTCTACACACATACACACACATATGTGTGTGTGTAATTTATGTATTTATATAGTATTATCTGAATAATTTTCCAGGGCTTGCATTCAACACAAAATCATCTAAAAACAGGGCTAGGGGAAGGACTTCATCATATATAGGAAATCCTATTCCATTTGGACTTTTATAACACTTCCTTCATGAGTGTCAAGTATTTTTAATGAGTATATATATATTTATTTATATATATATATATAAATATGTATACATATATTATGCTTTCTTTGATGTTAATAATAAAAGTCACTGAGTAGGGTTATCTCTGTGATTGCATTTGTCAAAGAATGCTGAATGATCTTATATACACACATATGTGTACATGCATGTGTATGTGTATATGTATATGTATGTGTGTACACACAAATACACACACATATGAGACTTGTAATGACAAAGCATTTTTTTAAATTGTGGTCTGCTTTACCTAACAAAATGCTTTTTGATCATCAGAAACAATGAGCACGATGGTATTTTGCCTTCTTTGCAAGTCAGCTGTGGGATTATAAAATGCTATCTTCTGTAGACAATCATTTGTGAAAAACATTTACTTGCTTCCTTTTCATATTTTCATTATAGTGAGTCTTAATATGTGGATAGAGCAATCACATGTAGATTTTAGAATAATGGGGAAATAGTCATAGAAATTGATAGTCATTGATGTTTTCTCCATTGGCTTTTTGAGTTGTCACTTCTTATCTTTCCCATTCTTTTGTTATTTTTCCTTCCTCAAGCTATGTTGTAAGGGGGTCCTCTCCCTCAGTGCTTTCATGATTGCATCCCTCAAGAATGGAATTCTTTTTTGTGTACTTAGTTTGGACCAGTTCTTCATTTTCCACAGTGCCATTTCTATATCTCACATGATACAGGCAGGATCCAAGTGTGGTAGTTCCTCTGTCAAGGAAATTCATAAATCTTTTCTATCTTATACCAATGTGTTGTCCTACTTCCTTCAACCACACGTGTTCATGAATGTGGTTCATCTTGGTCTCAGGTCAAGTTTTCTAAAATCTTGTCAGATCTCCCAGTACTTTTTTTATAAGGTGAAACTGCTCATAATATTTTATCTTCCTCTGAACTGTTTTGCAAATGAAATTTTATTTTTAGGTAGCATTAACCTTGACTGCTAACTACTTTATTATTATTTTTGGCAATGAGATTGAATGTATACTGTCTAGGGAAATTTCTGTATTCTCTGGGACTCCAAATTATAGTTCCTGCTTTATATCATTGTGGGAAAGGGCAATAACTGAGGATTACAGTTTTGCTTCTTTCCCCACATTTCCCAATGAGTATTTTGAATAGTTCAGGTTAAAGATGATGTGGTTGTTTTTGATACCTTCTTCTCTGTAGTCCTTTTAGTTTGAGCTTTGTTATAACTAGATGGTCAAACCTCACTTCAGTAGCTGATTCTGATAGGAATCTCCTAATGTTAACAGATGTTTTCTGGCTGTTAAAATATAGTTAATTTCATTTTTTTCTTCCATTGTTTGATATTTATCACATGCAAACGCCTTCAACTCTCTTTTGGAAGATAGTAATTTTGTTACATAGGTGCCAGGCTTCTTGGTAGACCATATACTTTAGAGTCCTTTAATTTCTTAAATCACATTTTCCCAACACAGTTCTCATCATCTTCACCTGTGTCCATCTTCATATTGAAATTACCAGTTATCAAAATATATGTTGATTTAGTTTGGGGTATCTTAAAAAGTACTTCATGCAATTTTCTCCCACTACACCCTCTGCAACAGATGTTGACATCTTATTTGCATTTTTTTCATGGTGATTCAGCATGATTTTCATGATTCCTTTGCTCATGCTCATCATAGCACAAAACAAGAAGATAAAATTCCCCCAGGAAAAGCTTATACAATCATAGATTAGAAGCTGAAAGGGACCTTGGAGATAATTTAGTGCAGGGCTTCTTAAACTTTGTCCATCTGTAACCCCTTTAGCACTTTTTAAACTGTGGGTTGTGACCCCGCATGAGCTCACAATCCACAGTTTAAGAATCCCTGATCCAATGCCCTCATTTTGCAAATGAGGAAACTGAGGCCCAGAGAGGTGTTCAAGGTCACACAGGTAGTAAGTATCAGAAGGGACAAGTCAACACAATTCTTGTTGCCTTTATAGTCATGGTAAAACCAATGTGGCAGACTCTTTTGTTTGTCTCTCCAAGGAGAAACTGTGAGTCATTTAGCCATTTATTTGTAACTTCATTCTGTCACCAGACTCCATTTATTGTATCAATATAGAAGTCATTCAGTTCTTCCTATAGTATGTCAATTCCTTCCCAATTGCAATGATCTCAAATTTAAAGCAAATAAAGTAAAATTGATATTTGTAGATACTTTGAAAACTAGATGACTTTAGAATCCTTGACTACCTATCCTTTCTTTCTCCCCTCCCCCAATTAATCCTTTTCCCCAATGGAAAAAGAAATAGAAACATAGGATAAGTACCTAGAATTTTTTTTTCAATTTCCTGGCTTATCTCTGTCTAAGAACCCATCATCTGGTAGATAAATTACTATTTATTCAAAATGCAACTGAATAAAATTTACATGCAGGATAAAATATACTTGACAGAACAAGGTATTTGGAGGGTGTTTTTAGACTGAAGTCCCAGATATCTGAATGTAAAGTAAGGTTAATGTCTCTTTAGATGAAAAGTTTGAAAATAGTATGCATGGTAGAAATGATACTGAAAAGAAAGTCAGATCATCTGGCTTTGTCTTGCTAGGTAAACTCTGGTAAGTCAATTCGTTTTTCCAGGTTTCAGTCTGCTCATCTTCAGAAGGAGAAAGTTGGGCTCAATAAGTACTAAGACCCCTTCTAGTGCTGCTATCCCATAGTTTTATGAAATAAAAATGTATTTATCTTGTACCATGTGCTTACAAGGACCATGTGGGTTCCCTTCTACTAGTACTCCAAATGTTTTCCAAGAGGAGTAAAGCAAATAAACACTCTACACATGTAGAAAGAAAAAATGCAACAGAGAAACAGACTAATAAGCAAGGGGGAGGGGAGATGATGAATGATGACCAAAAAAGATGAGATAATCAATTGCTTCAAATATTTGTCATTAGTAAGATGAATGAAAAAAAAAAAGAAAAAGCAGCCAGCAAAGCACACAAAGAGAAATATTTGGTTTGAATATTTATAAATATCCAGAATGCAAGATATCCATTCAGGAGAAGAAAGTAATAAAAGCTATATCCAATAAAGTTTGGAAGATGATAGTCTGGTCTATACAGCTTTGCAGAATTGATCCAAGCTAGCATTGATTTATTTTTGTTTTCTTTTTGCTGTCATCATAGTGGATGGTCACTGAACAATTGATTTTGTTGTTGGGTGGCTGATCTGATTTGGTCACCATGATGGATGATATAATTGGACTGACTGTTTCATAGTTCAGTTATCTTGGCTATGTTAATGACAGAATTAGATTCACTTTATGGCAATATGTTCAAATGCATAGAGATCTCTCTATGAATGGTAGATCCAAGCAGTCCCTGTCTCATTGTTGTTCAAGAATTAAGGAAACACTATAGAAGGACTGAAATGAATACTTTAATGAATAATGTAACTATAGAAATGCAAATCTGTAAATCTTTCATAGATAATGAAAAGATGTGTGAAGATTTTATGCTAACATGATGTAGTTGAAAAGATGAGAAATGGAGTCCAAAGACCAGGGTTTAAGTCTAAATTTCACTATTTACTGGCACGGTGACCTCAAGCAAATCACTTGACCTTTTTGAGGATCCATTTCCTCATGCATCAAATAGGAATGATCAATACTCTTCTTCCATTGAAGGATTATTGAAACGATAAAGAGAAATAATGTGAAAGCACAATGTAAGGAAGCTTCCTGGAAAGCTTTTGCAAAACAGTGGCTAGATAAACTTTCCCTATAAAATTATCCAATTAGTAATGGTATATACTGACATCCTCCTCTCTGTCATAATTGATGTAAACATCACTTCTAGTGGCTCTGTGTTGCCTTATAATGGCGTGGATTAAGATCCAGTTTAGAAATGTAAACAAAAGATGGTAGGAAATGAAAATGTATGAATTTGATGAGTATGCTCCCAGAAGGGTGTCACCGAGGCTGGTATTTTAAGTTATGGTTAGGGACTATTTACCATTTTTATTAGTCATCCAGGGAAGGGATTAAATCGCACACTAATGAAATTTACAAATGATATTAAACTTTGAACTATTATTATCAATGGTAAAGACAAAAAGTGATACAAATGGACCTTAAGAGGTTACACACATGACCCCAAAAGAATGAAACAAATTCTCCTTAGGGGAAAAATATGCAAACTAATATATCAAGGGAAAAATAATTAAAGACAGAGACTATGCACGTGTGTGTGATATTAATGACAACTCACACTTATAAGTAGCTTTAAGATTTACAAAGCCTTCCTCCCACCCCCACAAGCTAGTTAATATAAAGATTGTCATCCTTATTCTATAGCTGAGAAACGAAGGCTAGGCGTAGGGAAGTGACTTACCTGAAGTCACACAGTTAGACATCAACAATGCCTGATAGTCTTGGGACACATTTAGTAAATTAGTGGATCCAGGTTTCACTCAATATAGCTCAGGTTTTGCTTGCATGGAGACTAATGTGGTGGTGGAGATGAGAGGAGGATGGATGAGTAGAAAAGGGTGTCAGATCTTCCCCATTAATGTGTCTGCCAGTTTTTTTTGGAGTCAACATGCCCTTACTAAAAAAATAGGAAATATACTTATTTAAACTACCTTTTCTCTGGGTCCCTTTTAGCTCTCTATCAATGCTCCTATAATATTATGATTCTATATGCCTTTTTCCATTCATAATCAAAATTCTAGGAAAAGTCATTTAACTACTTGCTTGTCTTCCTCTCTTGCCATTCTCACTGCTCTCTCATAGTTCTTTTCCTTCTCGTTCTCTTTCATTGGATCCTGTCCCTTCTCTCTAACTATGGGTATTCTTTGAGATTCTATACTAAACTGTTTTTCCTCTCTAAATCCTCTTTCGGTGACTTTATCACTTTCCATGGGTTGAATTTCCATCTCTTTGAATATAAATCCAAGATCTTGATACCCAGGCCTGATCGCTTTCCCAAGGTTTAGTTCTGTACTAACAATTTTCTGTTGGATATCTCCAACTGGTCATACCCTGGCAATCCAAAGTTCGAAATGTTCAATAGAATTTATTATATCTTCCCAAACCCACCCTTTCCTCAAATGATCATATTTCTGTTGAGGGTTTCAGGCACTATCATCCTTCATATAAAAATACATCCTTGATATATCCTTTTTTCTTTCACATCCCCATAAAAAATATTATTTTTTTATTTTAACTAAGGTCACAGTGTCAATAAATAGAGAAGTTTAAAATTAAGTCCAGGTCTTCTGACTCCATTTCTTGTCTTTTCAATTACACCATGTTAGCATTAAATCTTCATGCTTCCATTGTCTATGATACTTTTACAGATATGTATTTCTCTAATTATATCCTTAATTGAAGTGTTCATATCAGACCTCCTTTAGTATTTCCTTCATTCTTGACTTACCAACATCATGAACAACAAAGAAATAGGGACTGATTGGATCTGTCCATTCATAGATTGAGCTCTATGCAAATGTCAAAGATTCCATCTCCACGTTTCTCAGATCCCTCCTTTCATGGTCACTAACCCTAATATAGGCCCTCATCATTCATAGATAAGAATTTATGCTATTGCCATGGACTTCTCTTTGTCCTCCAAGCTTTGAGTGCCTTCTCTCTTTATTTTGTCTTCCACTAACCTTCCTAAAGAAGAAGAGTGTTATTCCTCTACTCATGAAATTTCTGTGGTTCTCTAGTAGCTTTCTGTGCCTTTACAAAAACTCTCTCTTATGATATGAATGCATAATCACATAATCCATTATTTTCTTCAAGGGTCAGCTCAAAAGCCACCTCTTACCTGAAATCTTTCTAGATCGTCTCAGATGTGAATTCCTCATTCCTGAAACAAACCTGAATTGCTTTTGTATATATTTTTCATACATTTATACATAAGTATTCTTTTCTCTTCTGACAAGGTCTTTGTGGTAAGATAGTAATTCTTTTGTATCTATGCCTAGCACCCAGCTGTAACAGTAAGCACCCTGACATACACAGGGTGCCTGCTATCCCAGGTTCTTTGATCTGCTTCTCTAAAAGGAAAGGCAACTTTTGAGGGGTTAACAATCACTTTAATTAAGCACATGTTATCATTCAGTTAGTTCAGGGGAAAAAGTCAGCACCCTGAACTTCAGAGAAAATACAGAGAAATCAAAGATCAACAGACATAGCTTCATCTCTCTGACCATGATTAACACATACATCATAATTCAACAGACAGGTCCAACTCTCTGACCATAGTTACCAAAGAGGGAGGCACTGACATCTAAGTTTTCAAAGTTTGGGGGCTCCTTAGCGGCTTCCTGGAGTCCTCCTTTGGCCGAACAAACCCTTCCAGTCAGTAAACCCCAAAGTAAAATCTTATCTTATCAACAGGATTAGATTGGACCGCAAAGCACCAGGTAATCCCCAGTGGGTAATCTTTCCCTCCCACTGAGGCTTTTGTAAACCAAGGTCTCTGTTTCCCAGTCATCAAACTAATAGCACTTTTTCTGATTCTTGCCCCAGGTGCAAAAAAATCTTTGTTATATCTCTGCTTGGGAGCAGAAATAGGAAACAACAGCAAGGAAATAGAGTGAAGAATCAGTTTACTAGAGAAAGTGCCCTGCTTGAGGGTAGAAAAAGGGAGAGTGCAAATGTAACATTATACTTTAGTTTGCCACTGTACAGCACACATTTTGTACTTTAAGGTTCCTTTTCACTTGAATAAGATAGTTTTGTACTTTAAGATGGCTGAGTGCAGTGGCCCCCTCTAAGGGAAAGAGAATGAAAAGGCCAGGAATCCCAAAAATGGAGTCTTTGGAAGAGAAATCTCCTTTGGTTCCCCAGATAGTAAGAGTGGAAGCTTAGTCAAGTGAATGTTAAATGGGAAACCTTCTCTCTGACATTGGCACTAGGGGCTACCTTTCTTTTATATCATCTCTAAACTACATATATTCTAGAAGAAAGTTCAGGTTGGAATGATGTAAGAAAATTAATAAAGGTCATAGACATAATAGATAATAAGAATAAAAATAATATTTATTATTTATATGGGTTTTTTTTACAGTTTATGAAGCACTCAACAAACTCTACCTTATTTTATCCTCACAACAACCCTGAGAAATAGGTGCTATTCCTATCCCCATTTCACAGATGGGGCAGACAGATGTTAAGTAACTTGCTCACTGTCACAAACCTGAAGTCGTATCTTAAGCAAGATTTCAACTTGGATCTTCCTATCTTTAGGTCACTGCATCATGTAGAAGCCTGGATGGAAGTGACAACACAATTCAGATGAATACATACATATATACACACATATTTGGGGGGTTTGTGAAGCATTCCTTAGACATGAATAATAGTAGCTATGGTTCTGTGAGTTTCTAGCCATTCTTGAAACCCCGCTCAAGCAGCTCCATAAATTTGTCACTTTTTAGATATGAAAGAAACTGGCTGAAAATGAATATTACAAATGGTCACAATGAATGGATATGGGTATTATGATAGAACTTGAACAAAAGTGAATGACATGTGCTCATTTCATGAACTCTGGTTCATGAAAAAAATTCATTCTTTTGCTCATTATCTGGAGGTTAGAGGAATGAGAAGGAGCTGAATTAAAGCTCCTTAATGATGAGTTAGAAGGTAAATAGAAAGGGATGGGTTTGCTTGTTTGCCTGATTTTGTCCTGTCCAAGTAAGTTTTTCTTAGACAGAAAGAAGTGATCCTGATACCTTATTTCTTTGCTTTACTAATTTTGGTGGTTGACTCCAGTCAAATGGATCTACTAAACATTAGATTTGAGATAGGAGGTACTCATTACAGTGCTCCAAGTCTAGCACTTCATCAGCCATGATCACATATGAAGAAACCAAATGCCACTCAAGTTGTATCTGCATGGTACTATAGGGACATTAGTGATTTTGTTGTAACCTTTATCTAAAATAAAGACAAGAATTTCAGACAAAGGATCTAAGGCATAGCTCAGTAGTCTTGCCATCTTCATATAGCCCTTTGATTCTTTCTTCGAAGCTTATTTGTATGCCAACCAGGCATATTATGGGGGCCTGAAGGGAGGCAACCTCATCGTGAATAAGTTCTTGGTAGTTTTTGTTGAATAGAGTCAAAAAAAATGCTAAAAAGTGATGTTGACCAATAATCCAGGATGTCATAGGAGTTAAAAGATTTTTCTAATTCTAAGACAGATATTTAAAGAGCCAGAAACTACTGAGTAGTAGCAGAAAATGAAGACTCAAAAGAACAGACTAAATCTTGGCTTGAGGGCTTCTGCTAGCCTTTCTTGACTGTCTGACTAGTAACAGCTATCATGTCTCTAGGCAATGCAGTCTAAATTAGCTTTATCCTTCCTTGGGGAAAAAGAAAGAGGCTTTCCGATCACTTCTACAGACAGTAACAATGAGTAGCATATCATCTGAAGATCAACAGATGAAATCCTAATGCAGTTTAGTGAGGATAGCAGACAGAGGCCAGCAGTAGGAACCAACACACATGGAGACTAAATACCCAGCACAAAACAACATGATGAGTGTTGCATCTGTTGTTTATGAAGGGGCTAGAAAGAAAGGAGGGGCAGCTAGGTGGTACAGTACATAGAGCACCAGTGCAGGAGTCAGGAGGACCTGAGTTCAAAACTCACCTCAGATGCTTGACACTCACTAGCTGTGTGAATTTGGGCAAGTCATTTAACCCCAATTGCCTCATCCTAGGTCATCTCCAGTCATCCTGATGAATATATGGTCACTGGATTCAGATGGCTCTGGAGGAGAAGTGAGGCAGGTGACCTACACAGCCCTCCCTCACTCAAAACAAAGTCAAGTGCAAATCATGTCATTATTTCTCTGATGGCATGGTCTTCTTTGGCAACGAAGGATGAACACACGCACAGAATGAAAGGAATATATGTTCCCTAGGCACATACATAGAAATATGAGTTTTGTTTGCCATGTCTCTTCATGTGTGCCTCATCACATTTGTTTCCTGCATGTTCTTCTTCAAGTACTTTTCTTGGTCACATGTTTTCTCTGTGCATGTGTATGTATGTGCATGTATGTGTAAGTGCGTGTGGACTCCTCTTTTAACAATATAGCAGCCCATGTGAGATTGTAGCTTTTTGGATATGGAGAAAATTTTCTCAGAATTCAATCTGCAAAGTTGTTTAATCAAATAACTGTCAACTTTGAACATTTTACTTTTAATCCTTTCTGGTTGGCATAGAAAAATGAATATATTGGTAGGGTCTTTAAGCAGATTCTGAGTCATAGACTACTTAGACCTTGGGATCACATTCAGGGGAACTATATTTGAGGAGATCTTGGGTATTACAGTATCGATAAAGCCTAATTCATTCAGACAAATCAATGGGAAAAAAAATCAGTCAAGCTGACTGTGATTAATGTGTTTCCATATCAATGTATGGTATCATTTAGACACTGAGTCTCCAGCTAAGGACATGGTGAAAACACATGTTGTAACTATACGTACATGATGCTAAGGGTATTTATAAGATGATTGAGCCAAGCAGATGCTGCACTATTGTCTAATCTTGAAGCTTTTGGATGAGTGGCCAAAGAATTCATCATTGAGAATCTCATCTATTGGTGTTGAGACTCTCTTCAATTAGCTGGACAGGTACTCCTCAGATGGCAGACACAGCAGTCTGTCACTGGGATAATATTCAAAACTTTCCAGTCTGGTAGAAGTTGCCAGAGTCTGCACTTTGTTGGCAAAGCCATTAAGAACCTAGGGCCACTTCCACATCACAAAGAGGAATCAAACAAGGACACCTGTGGAGTCCAAATGAAAAGTGAAAATTTCAGTCATTTATATTATTTTTCCTGCATAGTGCCAAGAAGCCCTAGCAACTACTGCCATTTTTCCCCTTCTGAATTGAATGTGTGTGTGTGTGTATGTGTGTGTTTGTTGTTCATGCTTTTAACTATTTTGGAAACAACTACGTGTTTGATAGTCTATATGGAAAACTTGTAGATCAAGGGTTTTTAACCTTGGATGTGTGAACTTGTTCATAAAAACATTCAATAATAGCATTTCAATATAAATGTTTTCTTTGTTGTTCTGTGTATTTTATTTATATATTTTAAAAAATGTTATTCTAAAAAGGGCATCAGAATGCCAAAGGGGTCCATGAAACTACAAAGGGTAAAAATGTATGGTTGATGATGATTTTTTTCACTTGCAAAATACTTTCCTTTTTTTCTTTTCTCTATTTTTTTCCTTTGGTATTGTGTGGATGAAGACTCATTGATGCTATGGGAGAAAATTAAAAAGATGTTCTGCAGAACCATTCATTATGGAAGTTTTGGGGTAAAATAAGAGACAGATGGTTACTACCCAGCCTTGAATAAGTCAGCTTACTTCAAGGGGAGGTGTCCTAGGCAATATTTACCCTAGAAAATTAAAGTGACATAAATTCCACCTAGAACTAGATTGAATTTCATGTCAAACCAGTAAGAATTTATTAAGCACCTACTGGGTGTCAGGCACCGTGCTCAGCACTGGAGATACAAAATAATAAAAAGGTAAAAAACAATCATCATTTCCAAGGAGCTAACAGTCTAATGGGAAGACAACACACAAACAACTATGTATAAACAAGACATATCCAGGAAATGTAAGAGATAATCACAGTAGGAAAACTATCATTATACGGGATTGGGAAAAGCTTCTTACAGGAGGTGGAGTTTTAGTGGGACTTGAAAGAAGTGAAAGAAGCTGGGAGATGGAGATGAGAGAGAAAAACCCAAACAGAGTTGGGAGCATCCAGTAAAAATGCCCCATCAGGTGATGGCGTGTCTTACATGAGGAATGGCAAAGGAACCAATGGCACTGGGTTGAATAGTACTTATAAGATTTAAGAATCCTGGAAAATGAGGCAGAAGCCAGGTTGTGAGAGGTTTGAAAGCCAAATATAGGATTTCATATTTGATCCTGGAGGCAATAGGAAGCCACTGGAGTTTATCAAATAGAGAGGTGATGTGGCCAGATCTTCCTGTGGTTTAGGAACATTAATTTGACAGCTTGGTGAAAGATGGACCAGGAGATCAACCAGTAATCACTGCAACAGTCCAGGCATGAGGTAATACCCTAGTATTGTTAACAATGGTAACAATGCATCAGAGAGAAGGGAGAACATGAGAGAAATGGCATGAGGTATAATCAATAAGAATTGGCAATCGATTAGTTATGGGGAATGAGACAGAATGAGGAGTTGAAGATGACACCTAGGTTTCAATTCTGGGTGAACCCTGAGCAGTAATAGGAAATTTAGGAAAAGGTAAAGGCTTTGGGAGAAAACATTGACCTCCTTACTTCCTATAGTCAAGTGGAAAGCAATAAAGTGGTTGCCCTAATATTCAAGACTCATCTACTTCCAGTTCATTGCTGTATCTAAACCTGTAAACTCTTAGGATTGCTTTGACTAGATTGCATGGGTAGTGAAGTAAAATATCTGCTGGAATTCAGTCCAACCACTATTTATTTTTGCTTCACTGAGTGCAAATAATAAGTTTGACTAAATTTTTCACCTTTTATATGGGTATTTTGACATTGTGTAGACACCCCCCGAAATAGATCCTTGTTAGGAATTAGTTTTAATATCATCTACATAATATTTTTAGTTTGTAAAGCATCTTAACTTCTATGATCTCTCTTGATGCACACAAAAATCTGTGAAATTGTTAAGGCACTATTATTATATATATATTTTTTAAACAGAGAAGTACATGGGCTCTCTGTCAAAACCCAAGTAAAATGCCTCAAAGTCCAGGTTTAGAACACAAGTTTTTCTGACTACTAATTAGGTATCTTTTCTACTACATTAGATTTCTTTTGAGTGGGGAATTAGAATAGGCATTGAAGTCTCAACTGAAATGGCATCTGAGAAGAGAGGAGAGGAGAGAAGGGACCCTGAGAAAATTTTGTCAAGGGTTCCATAATTTTGAATGCATGTCATTGTGTTTGTCCATTGTATTGTTAACAAGATTAATTATTTAATTTATTTTATACCTGCCTGATAGTTCAACTAACTTATAATGGGCACTTCATGGTAGGATTGAACATACAAAATATATGCAGTCCTTCTTACTTTTTAGGAGCTTATATTTTGATGAGAAAGTCCATAGAAAGGCAACATATGGGGAAAAATTTCCTGACATTAGTGCTAGGAACCCTGGATGGAGGGGGGAAGTTATGGTATAGGAAGGATTAATAAGGGATTGTAAGTACGGCTTCAGGCACTCTAGCTCCTGCCTCTGGACAAAAGGAGTTAGAAGATAACTTAGAAGATTTCATCATTGGACTGACCAAATTATTGTGTTGGTTTAGGGGAAAATAGCAATAATTTATACTACTTTTACATATTTTTTTTCAATTGGGTTTGCAGATGATATTGTGCTAATAACATCGAATCACAGAACACTTCAGAGCTTCTTAAATGATATCCATAATTACTTTTTAAAAGTTTGGCTTTATTATCCACTCAAGAAAAAAAAATACCTGGAAGTAGCCCTGAAATTGGTGACAGCATATAGAACTGATCAATAAGTATGCATATCTTAGCTAGACACTGGATAGACAATGAATTAGGCTAGATTTTACTAGGAGGAGAGAGTGGGATGGATAGCTTTTGGAAATCAGGCAGTGTTTTTAATGACTCTAAGCTTTTGTAGAAAGAAGGGTTGATATTTTAAGCACCAGTGGTTTTTCTCGTGATTCTATATGGCTTTGCATCATGGAATGTTACTGTTTCCAGAGATAAAATTGCATATCACCCAAAAGACAAGGAGGGAGGCATAGTGTGAACAGGTTACAAAATATTGCTAATGAATTGAACAGAAGAGGTGAAGAACATCATTAAAGAGAATTACAACAGAAAAGAAAATGAGTTGATCATGTAGAGGTACTGAAAAATAGATGATATTTCATTCATACATTCTCTGTATCAATACAATATCAAAAGATCCTTTCTAGAACACAGGTCAGAAGTTCATCAACCCCTAGTATACCTCAGAATGTTGAGTGGTACTTCTGTAGGATGTTTAAGAGGATGTGGTGTGGTAGGAACCACATCTAATTTCCCTTGCAACTCTAAAGCTGTCATTTTACTATATGCAGACAAAATAGGCTTTTTCTATAAAAGACAACAAGATTCCTCAAGGCTTAATTGGTCTAGGGAACTAAGACTCACACTATTAACATAGCTTCCTGATTGCCTGTCAAAATCCAGTGCAGGATGAGTCAGGAGGTACTCAGTTTTGAAACATTCTCTTCACTTGGCATGACACCATGGCAAATATGGAAGCAGGAGAATTACAGCCAGTTGAATTAATGTTGTATCCTTGCTGAACATTCTTTCCCAGTATAGTTAAGTAAGTTTCTCTTTTAAAATTGTTAAATAGTCTATGAGTATCTCATTTCATTTCAGTTCTAAGCCACCAGACTGGCTTAAGTAAAGTCTGGGCCAGAAGACATGGATCGGTCATATAGGAAGAGGAAATATGGACAGGTTTCAATACATACTGCTGGATTGCCCATTTTTATGAGATCACAAATTTACTCTTTGGATGGATTGATACATTTGTTCTCTGTCATCATCTTATTTGTGTCCCAAGATAATCCTAAGAGGCAGAAGTAAGGAGGTAAGCCTTGTTTTCTTTCTTTTTCTTCAAATTGAACCTGAGATTAAGTGATTTACTTAATGTCACCCAACTAATAAGGGGCAAAGTCAGGATTTAAACCCAGGCTATTTTGACTCCAAGACCCATGTTTTTAATACTCTGTTATTCTTCCTCTAGCAATTTTGTACTTTTAAGACAATATAGTAGTGGTTTGTGGTCATAAAATCTCAAGTGTAACCAACAACAAAGTAATCTGATCCTTGAATGGCCAGTTCCTGGTTTTAAGTGTTTAAAAAATCTGTTGAAAACCTAAGATATGCCACTTCTAAATCTGTTCTTCATTCTGATGTATGATGTAGTACAAATATCATTAGATAATAAAACCATTTAGAAAAAAATCTTCATAGCAAAATTCTCTGATAAAAATATATTTAGCAAACCAACATTAAAAGTGACTATAACTGTATAAAGTAACATATATTTCCAAATAGATGAGGCCAAAGTTTATGAATAGGCAGTTCTCAGATGAAAAAAATAAAAGCTTCTGACAATCACATGAAGACATGATACAAAATACTTGCTGTTACAAGAGAAATGAAAATTGAAACAACTTGGTGGATCAACTCTTTCCCCAACAGGTTGGCAAAGTTAACAAAGGAGGAAAATGATCATTGTAAAGTAGTGGTGAGGAAGACAGTTACTCAAATGCAGTGTTAGTGAAGATCAAAATTGGTTCCATCACTTTGGAAAACAGTTTAGAATGTGCCCAGCAATAATTCTGCTAGGTATATATCCCAAGGAGGTCAAAGCTGAAGAAAAAGAAGGTTTATGTACAAAAATAATTATAGCAGCACCTTTTGCTATAACAAAAAACTGAAAACAAACAGGTGTCCATCAATTGAGTAATGGAAGAGTAAACTCTGGCATACGAATGGGATAGAATTTTATGGTACAATAAGAAGTTATGAATATGGTTCATTCAGAGAATGATGGAACACTTTTATGAACTGATATGTAGTGAAATTAGTAGAACCAGGAGGATAATTTATACAGTGACCACAATAATAAAATGGGGGAAAATAACTTTATAAAACCTTAGAAACTCTGATAAAAGCTGTAACCAATCATGATTTCAAATAACTAATCATGAAATATATTTCCCACCTTTTAGCTGAGAGGAGATAGGCTACCGTATCAATCAGACATGCATTCTCAGACATGGCCAATGTTAACTGTTAAAAGCTTTTACTTGACTCGACATATTCATTATATGGTAGGTCTTCTGCTCAAGGTGGGTGATTAGAGATAGATTAGTGAATAACGATAGATATGGAAAGGTACCAATAAATATTGATCATCATTTTTAATAACGAATGACGAAAAAAGTGCAGTAAGTAATATAATTGGAGCAATTTTGTTACTACTTTGTTCTACTTTATAGCATAGACATATATAGATAGTTTTTAGGACTGTAATAGAAAATATAGTTTCTTATGTAACCATTTATTTCTTTTGAGATATTTATTGATGTTTGTTGACTTTATAATAAAAATGTTAATAACAAAAGAAAGATCAGTAGGTTTAGAATTTTAGGACTTCAATGCAAATCCTGACTTCTTAGATGATTTCTCAGCTCCCCTTCATCTCATTTAATAAATCCTTCAAATACTATTGAATTATTTAGGATTATAGATTTAGAGCAAGAAGCGAACTTAGAGTCTATCTTACTCATACACTCTCTTATTCAGGCATTTAAAAATATTCATTAAATGCATACTACATGTTAGCCATTATGGTAACTGTTAGAGAAACAAAAACAAAATAATTCTGGACTTCAAGGAGCTTACATTCTATTGGAGGTAAAAGCACAAACATAGAAAAGTAAACATATAGGAAGTACTTTCTGAGAGAAGGATAATCATTTTACAATTGAAGAATTGAAGCCCAGAGAGGCTGATAAGTAAAGAGGCAAAGTCACACACTTAACAAGACTTAGGATTCAAATGTTAAGTTCTCTGACTTCAACCCAATACTCAATCTATAGCATCTCATTTCCATTCCCCTATTCCGTTTCTGTGGTATAGTGCTGAGATCTCTATTCCTATTAGGTTTATTATAGCTGCTACCCCATTGGAGAGAGGTCAACAGAAAACAAAAGGCACCACATCATAGTAGAGAGGGTGTGACAATTCAGAAGACCCCAAGTTGTCTATGAATTCTAAGCCTGGCAAGTTTTTCTGAAGTGTGCTTGCAGCTATACAAGATTTTAGTTTAAAACTTGGAGTCTGACAATGTCTATATTTTTCTTAATATCCACTGTGATGGCATTAGATTTGGAAAATTGCTGTCCAGGGTACTTGAAAACTCTAGCCTGAGAATGTACAGGGCAAAACATTCCTTTTCTATCAGAGGAAAGATATGTAATGCTCATAATATTTCTAGCTGCGGATCCTTATAAAATCATAAGTCTATGTATTTGGCAGTGGAAGTATTTAAATACCCACATAGCAATTTCCTCCAATTTACAACTGAGAAAGAAAGACAAGGTTACTTTTTCAAGCCTCAACATGAGAGGCTTCTTTTATGCATGATGCTTTTTATCCTATCTCTGCTGGTCCTGGCTAGAGATGGGGATATAAGTGGGGTATGCCAAGCAATGAATTAGTTCCCTTCCTCTTTAAATGTATAGAGGCAAAAACAAGTCAAAACACTTATCAATATATCTAGACACAGTTTGAGACCAAAAACTGTAGTACTTAAGGTAATTTGGGCCAACAAATGGTCCATTCACAAATCAGCTAATCATTTAGTATATTTAAGGCAGCATGGTGTATTGGAAAAAAAGCAGTAACTCTTGGGTCAGAGGACCTGGATTTAAATTGTGGCTCTGATGCTGTGTGACCTTGGGGCGAGTCACTCAGCCTCCCTGGGTCTCAGTTTCCTCATCTATAAATGAGAAATTTGGACTAGAAAGCTTGCACCTCTAAATTTATGCTGCTGTTATTCCTAGGAAATTAATATGTTTTCGTTGTTACGAAAAAGGATAAGAGGACAGACTTTCTAGATTTTAGTTCCCTTTGACACTATGCTTCATGAAGTCTTAGAGGTACTTCCAGGTCTCTTCCTTGCTTCTTCCCATGCTTCCATCTCCCCAAAAAACAACCACCACCACAGTCACAACCACCACCTCCATCACCACAACAAATATATAGCTGTTAGTGCCTACTGGTGTTTGTAAGGACACTCCTCTTTCTTTAACCACTCCTTCTTTGGATATTCTTGCTCCTTTTTCTCACCCCCCTCCACAATCCTAAACACTCTTCCAGGTGGTGCAGGCTTCTGCTTTTCTTTGTCGACTTCCTCTTCCCTGGGGAATTTATTTACTCTGACAGCTCTAGTTATCATCTGAATATGGAACATTTCCCAATTTATATCTCCAATCCTGTCTTCTATTATGAGCACTAGTCCCCTATTTCCAAATATACTTCTCAGTATGTATATGTCTTTATATGCCTATACCTTATGATATGACTGAAGACATCAGTGCAATACCACAACTGAATGTAAAGTTCTGGATATGGATTCTGAGAACTTGTTATTGAAATCTAGGCCTATTGCTTGCTACCCATGTCATCTTGGGCAAGTAACTTAACCTTTATGGGACTCAGTTTCCTCATTTGTATTCAGTCAGTCAACTAGCATTAAGAGCCTACTATCTCCTGGCATTGCACTGAGCACTGGGGCTACAAAGAAAGGCAAACAAAAATTGTCTTCTCTATGAAAGAGGTTGGACTAAACGACCTCTGAAATCTCTTCCAGCTTTGATCTATGACCTAATGATCTATGATCTAATGATGTTTTCCCCACATTTTTCAATTATGTCATCACTACTTTCCCAATCATGCTGGCTTACCTCCTCAGAGTCATCTATGACTCTTCTCTCTCCCAAATCCCCACCCCACACCCAGTTAGTCATCAAGCTTTATCCACTCTTATTTTGTCATTTTTGGCATTAGGTATAGATTCATAGATCTAGATCTGAAAAGGACTAAAAGTTCACTTAGTTCAATACCTTTACTTTCCAGATGATGAAACCAAAGTTCAGGGAGGTTGAATGACTTGTCCATATTCTCACTGGTAGTAGGTAACAAAGGCAGCATTTGAACTCAGGCCCTCTCACTCCAAAGCCAGTGTTTATCCTACTGTACCACACTGCCTTTTAACCTTTTCTTTTTTTGATTTCTACTGCCAGATGCTAATTTTTGAGGGGGAAAAGTAATCAACAAACAGGAGGCAGGTAGGTGGTTCACTATAGGCCTGGAGTCAAAAAGAGCTGAGTTCAAATACAGCTTCAGACACTCACTAGCTGAATTTTTTAAACTGTGTCAACTGTAACATGGATTATTTTCTTCTGTATTAGGTGAGAACCTGTCCCTTCTAATGTCTTAAATGCAATTCCTACTTCTTCATATTAGCACCCAAGATATGTGCTTTAATGTCTTAATCAATAATTCCACTGTCATCAATGATGCAAGATCTCTGCTGAAACATTGTCAAAACCCATCAGCTTTATTGGAATACATGTTCTTGGCATAATCTGCATTGTTTGTCTCAACTAAAATTTCTGAAAAGGTATTTTCCCCTCTATTACTTTTCTATGATTCATGGAGTAATGCTATTCATAATCTTTCCCCCTTCTCAATAAGGTCTTTTTAGTGAGTCTGTAACTAAAACTAATGTTTCTCTTGGTTGCCAAGTTTTTGTGCTTGAAAAGATGGAATTTGCCACCAAAGGTGGTTCGTGGGCTCTTTTGGTTTACATCAATGAAACTTCTCTAAGAACTATCAATAATTGGACTCAATGTCTTTACTTTTATCTATTTCCCATTTTATAAAAAAGATTTTATGCATTTAGATGACCCCCAATGTCCTTACTGATGTTTACATTTTATGATTCTATCAACACCAAGGACAGTCATGAAGACAGTATAGGAATCTTAAACAGCTGCTTGAGAGGGATTTGGAAGGGAGGAATAGCACCTCCCCTCTGTTGAAGTTGGAGAAATTTGTTAAATGACTACATAAATTTATAATTGTCTATGAGGTGAGTTGTTTTTAATATTAGAGTGCCAAGTAGTTCAACCAACTCCTGTCCTATCATTGACGGCCTTCCATGTGCACTACTATGAGGAGTGTCAGATAAGACCAAGGACAGAATCTGAATCACTGAAACCTAGATATGAGTCTGGTAGGGAAAAGCAAAGGTTTCATTTCTTTACCCATGCAAGCCCATTTAAATTCACAGAGTGCTACTTGCCAAAAATCAATTTACTCTTTAAGCTTCTCTAATTTCCTTGTCTCTAAAATGAGGGTAGAGGGTTATTGAGATGATCAAATAAGATAACGTGTGTGAAAATGCTTTGAAATTCTATTAAGAATTTTTTTAAATGCCTGGTATTATTGTAAATGATTGACAATTTTGACCGCCCAACTGTAGTCTCCTTGGTGCAAAAAAAATTTAAATTTTATAAATTAAATTCTATTTTTCAATATAAAATATGAAAAATAGATGTTCAATATAAGATATGAAAAATCAATATCTACACTGTGAGTCATTTTTGTAAGTCCCTGGTGGCACAGTAGTTAAATCCTTAGCTCTGAGGAGTGGGTCTCTCTATGACAATTTAATTTAAGATGGCTGTGGCACAAAGTTTGTTAAAATACAGTAAGCAATATTTGAAGCCAAGATTAAATATCTTATTCTACCTGATGCTAAACGGAAGGAATTTACTAATTAGGTCAAAGAAGTCTCTTCTACTGCATATTCTCTCGCTAGAAACCCCAGAAAGAATCTTTATACCAAATTAGTATGTTATCATCAATTAGTGGGTGAATATTTGAAAAATTCTTTGAGATCTGTAAATATGTAAAACATGAAAGGACACTGGAGATAGGTTACCTGAATGTCTAAATATTTTTGTAGGTATAATTAATGATCTGTTTTATGAGAAATATTTTTCTTCTCTTAAAAATGTCCCATATGTAGAAAGAATGTACAAATGTATTAACTATACACACATATGCTGCAGTATACTAACAGATGCACATGCATGTCATGCATTATATATTCCATTTTAATAAATGATATTTCTTTTCCTTCCCAAATTGTGAAATTCATCAAGAACAATCACTTAGGCTTCAGATAAATAAGATGTGGCTTACTGGTCCCTCCAAGGCTAGGCAGGCAAAGTATTTCCCTTTTTTTTTTCATTTCCCCACACTGATTCATGGCACCGTGGTCAGCATCAATGTGTTCCTGCTGTACTGTTCAACTGTACTCAGATTTTCAGGGTAAATTGGTAGAAGTCATGCACGTCACATAGAAGTGTGAGGATTATGGAAGGACTTAATGCCACAAAAGATTTGGATTTATTTCCCAAATACTGTACATTGTTGCTTAAATTTAAGTATTCAGAAGTTTGACAAAAGCATAACATGAAGAATGTGCATCAGTTAGTATATGGAGCATATATATATGTATACATATAGTTAATATGATTCTGTATTCAGCATGTGAAATCTACGTATTTGTGTAACTCTTTTAAATACTGTGTATGTATATGGAAAAAGAGGTAGATGACCCCCTACCTATGTTGCTGTTCTTGAGGGAACTTAGCCTAGGCATAGTTTACCTGTGTATGAAGTCTAAATGGCAGACATAACCTCACTCACTGCACTAGCACTGAAAAAAAAAACCTGTCTAGGGATGGGTGTTCCTTTCTTTTACTACTCTGATAGAAAAGGAGGAAAGCAAGAGTTTTAGGATGTAAGGACCCTTTCAAGCCCCCTTTACCCCAAATATGCCTCACCCAGTGCCCTAAAAAAGCTGTAATATCTTTCTTCGCACCCCCCCACCCCCATCCTCTCAGTGTAGTGGGAAAGTCAGTGGGTAATTGGGTCCAGATTGGAGATGTTTAAATATTCATGAGACTGGCAGGGGACTGGGAGGGGGTGGCTGTCTAGAATGGGGGTGGGGGCTGGGGGAGGTGACTAGTCATTGAGAGCTAGTGAACAATTCTGGGAAAGATACTGAGGGAGAGAGAAAGAAAGAGGCAGAGAGAGAAGGGAAGGGAAGGAGAGAGAAAGGGAGGGGGTAAAAGAGGAAGGGGAGAGAGCGAGAGGGAGGAGGAGAGGGAGGGATAGAGGGAGAGAAAGGGAGGGAGGAAGAGAGAGAGAGAGAGAGAGAGAGAGAGAGAGAGCGCCTATGTGATGAGCAATAGCTGAGGACCTTACAGTTGCTGCTAACTGCCCTGGTGTGTGTGTGAGAGAGAGAGGGGAAGCAGAAAAGAGGTGGAGAGGGGGGAAATAAGAAAGAGAGAGCAGGAAAGGAAGGAAGGAAGAAGAAGAGGGGAAGGGACAATACAATCATGCTGTGCTGTATGAGAAGAACAAAACAGGTAGAGCTAAAGATTTTTTTTTCTACTTACTGGTAAGAAATTCCCAGACTATTGGATGTGAAGGGAGAAAAAATCTTTTAACTGCTTCTAGTCTGGACATGATGCTTACATTTCCTTAGCATCTGCTAACTGAGTGATACTTCCCTGCCTTTATTCACGTTTTCTTTATGGTTTGGGTTTAGCGTGTGGTCACTGATCGGGAAAAATCTTGAAAACGTGCTTGGCTGGCGAGAAATAAGGATTCTTTGGGCTACTGACAAATGTTCAGGGTTTTATATCTCTGGTTTTGAGGGTGTGCTTGTAGAAAGGTAGGATGATGTTATCGTGGTCGGGGGAGAGAAGAGGTGGCCTGAGAAATAGAGAATTCTTTATCTTATGTACAGAATGATAGGATGCATGTGGGGGTGATTTTTCAGTGCTAAATCTGCCTATTCTGTCATGCAATTCCTTCTGATGTGCAGCTAGAGATGCTTTATTTCTTACAGGCATATGCCTTGGAATGGGGGGCAGGTGTACTTCCAAAAAACAAAAACGTGTGAAGGTTTTTTATTAAGGAAAAAAATCTGTTTGTGGGTGACTAAAATATTTTTATTACATAGACTGAAGGAAATAATTAATTTACAGAAAAAGCAATTGGACGTGAAGCGGGAGGGGTGGGGGTGGGGGGGAGCCCTCTTCCTGATCCCCTTCATAGTAAGAGCAGTTAGACAACTGTGCACCAGCTGGTCTGAGGAGAGGGTGCACCACGCCCCTAGGAGCTTTGAGCTCCGGTGGGATGGGAAAGAGTAGCCGGGTGTTACCTGTTGGAAACCAGGTTTTAGTTTTTTTTTCCCTCTCTCTCTCTCTCTTTTCTCTTTCTTCTTTTCTTAAAAAAAAACAAAAAAAAAAACTGGTTCCCTTTGGATCCTTCCGGGGCTTCCAGGGCCAGAGACACCCGAGGCTAAAGATAATGAGCAGGTGACTCATTTTCATCCGGAAGAGGGACAAATACCAGATTTCCAGCCCCCAGGCTCCCTCCTTCGACCCCACCCCCACTTTTTTCTCTCCTTTTCATATTACTCACTTATATCTTCCGAGGCATTTTGGAAACTTGACAGAGGAAATAAAGAAAAGGACGGTGTACAGGATTCCCCAGTTCCCAGCTATCTCAAATTTGGAGCATACTGTAGATCTTTGAGGAGAGTTAAGGAGAAAATATATGCGGGGTGGTGGTGGGGATGGTGTGTGTGTGTGTGTGTGTGTGTGTGTGTGTGTGTGTGTGTGTGTGTGTGTGTTGTGTGTGCGGGCACACACACTTACACACACATGAAGCCCTGGGCAAAGAAATCCATGTAGCATCATGGCCACGGGCTGGGGGGGTGCAAAAAGGATTTGGGCATTCTTCCTGTGCAGGTATTGGATACTTGGCAATTTGTAATCCGCTCGGTAAAAATCCGAAAAGGGTGGGGTGGAGGGGAGTGGGCTTGGTGCAGACAGCTAGCGAGGAGCACGTTCAGCTAGCTATGTGGGATTGAGGGGTGGAGGCAGAGGCTGATGAAGACGGAAGAGGAAGAGGAAGGCAGACAAGAAGAATGAGCAATGGGAGGAGAGAGGCAGAGCAGATCCTATTTTTTTTAAAAAAAAAGTAGCAGATTTGGGGGTTTTGTGGGGCCCGGTGTGTTCAGAGAAGAGCAGTGGGGGTGTGGCCCTTCCTGCAGTACTTCCAGGGGGCTGGTCCGTGGTTCAAACAATTTAGGCTTCAAGATGCACATGCTTTAAGTCAGGATGCTCCCATCCTGTTTTCCTTTTAATATAGCAATCTAGAGGACACAGGTGGCCAGGTTATGCACATCGTCAGAGAGATGAACTAAGGTTGCCTCTCTAGTGAAATAAAATTTAGGAAGGAGGAACCCTATTTGGGAAGTCAAATACTTCTCCTTAAAGAAGCTTTAATTTTGGAAAGGAAGCAATGCCAGTACAAGTGATTGTTTCCCACCCTATATACATATACATACACACAAAAAATCTTTGACAAAGGAAACTAAGCATGATTTTTAAGAAGGAGAATTAGAACTAAGGAATCTCCCTCCTAAAATGAAGCCAGTTGCTTTTAGTCAAATCCTTCCTTACTGACTGCCTCATATATGGTTTCTCTGATGTGAAAACTCCTGAATCTACAGTCATAGACTTGGGAGAGTGTATCTATGTATATGCACACACATGCTTATGTTCATGTATATCCATCCATATTCAATCAGGATTTCTTTATAGCTATATGTGTTTAATCACAAGCAGAAATGGGAGAAAAGCATACACACATATGAGATATATGTCGTATCATATATCTGGATAGCCATATTGAGGTACATACTTTGCAGATATATCTGAAAAAATCTTCATAGGACATACGGACCCGTCTTGGGAGTGTTCAATGTACATGCAGCTAGCTCTCAGTAGACTATCACTCAGAACAGATGGAACTACTGTAATAAGGGTGTGGGCTCACTGGAACACTGAGTGGCATTTGTATTACATGAGTGATTCAATAAGTGGTGATTTGATCCTAGACCTCAAGGGCAGAAGCTGATGGCTTCCATCCTTTCCCAGCCATCTTTTCATCATCTCTGCCATTGGAAGGGAAAAAAAAAAAGACCCAGCAAGATCCAGCTAAGGTCTCAACTCTGCCACACCCATGAAATCCAACAGAGCAGAGTGGGAGGGGGTGGAGGGCTTTGCACTTCCTTCCTCTTCCGCATGAGAAGCAGAAAAAAAAGCTACCATACATTTCCAAGTTGCAGTTTACTGTAAATAGGTGGGAAACCAGCATTAATGAACTATTTCAGTAAATAGCCTCTGCTAGGTCTTGCTGTGTCAGGAGCCTGGGAAGAAAAAAGGTGGAGAAGGATGTGGGGAATGGAGAAGGGATGGAGTGAAGGAGTAGGAGGAGGAGGAAAAATTAATGACTAGCTGACATTTTATTGCTCTAGATATTAAAATGCCTTGGGCCTCATATGATAAAGCTTAATTACAGTGCACATGGAAGACAGTGAAAATCTTGCAAGGTGTGTTAGAATGGAGAGAAGCAGGCAAGGAACAAGAGATGTGGGTGTTTCCTTTTGTTAAAAAAAAAAAAAACCAAAAAACCATTTAGCTTTAGCCAAAGTGAAAAGAGCCATGTTGCGTGCCCCAACCTCAATGAACAGGAAGTTTGAATGTGGTTTACAATCTTTATTTTACTGGTTTCTCTTTTGCAAGGTTTGAACATATTAGAAATAATGTCCTTATCCCTTGATTCCAGGAGATTCCTCCTAGTGGTGAACTGGATGCTTCCTAAATGTTTTATCAGTAAGCCACACCCAATAACTTCCTGCAATAATTAAATATAGGCAACTCTCCTTAATGCAACAGAAGGTGTATTTTTTGATGTTTCAAACAACCATTCAGATGTTCACATTTAAACAAGAGCAGAAATAGGGAGGAGACAGTATTCTTCCCAATATCTTCACAAAGAATCTCAGAAAATTGTAATGAATCTAAGCATGTATTCATTTCTCATGAATTTGTTCTGTAATCTATCTCAAGACTAAAGAGTGAGCATATAAAATCAATTTTTTTTCACTACTTGGGGGTCTTAGTTTCTTCATTTCTATATGGAAGGGGTTAGCCTAGATACCTTCCAAGGTCTCTTTTGGCTCTAATATTGTGTGAGTCAGTATATTGTAACTACAGAGTTAATTCTTTTTCTTGCTGATTTGGCACAATTACAGAGATCTTCTTTTCATGTTTCATGCTAAAGGGCATCACTGAGAGGGAGAATGATGTAAGGTCTCTTTTGTCAGCCCCACAATGAAATCAAGAATATACCTGTCTTTCACTGAAAAATGCTACATGCTTCAGAGTTTTACTTGATTCCAAATGAAGGTCCTTAGTTCCTTATCCAAATATTTTTTAAAAAATGTTTCTGTTCATCAAGTGCTTCCTTCCATCTGGAAGGATACCCCTTTAGGCTTCTTTCTAGCCAATGATCAGTAGAAATATGTAATTAGGAGTTGTCCCAAGACAAGATTCTGTGTTTAATCATTCCCTAATTTTAATGATGGGCTCGTAGACAGAGCTGAAAAGAAACTTAGGAGTTTTCTAGGTCACTTATTTTATAGATAAGGTATTCTCTGGTAGATTCTTTTGTGCTGGAAAAGTTTCAGTGAATTGTCTCACTGTCATTGGCAGATGATCAGCCCTGTTTAGTTCTGAGAGGTTCATTACTGGAAAATTAAGTAGTGTTGAATTTCTTGGTCATAGTAATTCATGAAGACCATTTACTAATGCACAAACAATGAACAGTGTGGCATACTCTATAGAGGTAACCAAAGAAATCAAGAATCATTGAAATACTGAATTAAAAGATGGTAGCAAATGTTGTCTTTGTCCCTTGGTATTTGTGTGTATCTATTTGCCCTCCTGTTTTTGAAATGTGTCCTTGACCTAGAGTTGCCATCTTTTCAGTATGATCAAGTAGTTCATCTAAGAACCAAAGACATATGGTCCTTGAATTGATTTTGACTATGGAAAGTCTATTTTTCAGACTGTCAAGAGTTTGCATCCCTCTTTAGGATGTGAAGTAGTTCACCTCAAGGATGTCCAAGATCATGTGTGTTTCCTAGAGTTAGAGGTGAAAAGAACTTTCAAGGGAATTGAGTCCAACTCCTTCATTTGATACATGAGAAAACTGAGACCCAGAAAGATTAAACAAATTGCTCAGGGTCACATCACTCATAAGGCTCTGAGGTAGCATTCAAACTCAGGTCTTCCTAATTCTGACTTCAGTGCTCTATAGCGCCACCTAGCAGCCTCATCGTTACCATTGATAAAGACTGTATGAGATTAAATATACTTGAAGGATCCTTTTTAGGGTCTCTATTTTCAGGTGACCTGGCAAGTTCAAATAAGTATAGTGGAAAGAACACTGGCTGTGAAGTCAGACTACCCAGGTTTGAATTCTTACCATGTTTTCTGTCTGACTTTGAGCACATCTTTCTCCTCTCTGTCCTCAGTTTCTTAATCGTAAAATGAAGAGGTTAGGTTAGATGATCTTTAGAGCTCAAAAGGCTCTAAAGCTGTCATCCTTCTTTCTTACAACTTAATTTGAAGATGGATTTAGAGAAGAACATAATTTTATGGCTGAAAGATATGAATCCCATACTTTGGGATTTTTAACAATCCTGATTAAAAAATATCTTCCCAGCTTTCATTGTATCTGGTAAGTTTCTTGCTTTTAAAATTTTTGGTGGCACGTTGACAGTTACTATTTTGGGACTATTGCACTTTTCTCTGTCATTTACCTTCCCTCTCTTGCTGCCATATTTCCATTCCCTTACATTGACTATGTGCAGAATGCTTAAGGATTCAATATGCATTCTGGATGGTTTATACTCAGATGCATGAGTTTGCAAAGATACTTGAGCACAAATTAGAATTCTGTACAAGTAACCACTAACCAACCAGCCATATAACAATAATACACAAAAGAAAAGAACGGTAAATAGAAGTAAATGCATGGAGGACCTTTGCCATCCCATTTAAAGCTTGAATAGGCTGAAGAACATTGGACATTCAAGTAGAACTAGTCTAGCCAAAAGTAGGACAGTATGCAACCCTAACTTCAATAACAAATTCCCCTTACCAGGATGTATCACAGGGGTGTGCCGAAGTCAACTTTTTTCTGAACCAGGGAGTTGATTGTTAAATTTTCACTGTTACCATTTATACCTCAAAAATCAGCAAATACTAAAAATCAGAGCTTGAGACTTACGGTTTTGTTGATTATCTAGTTCTTTATGTGTATTGTACATACTTCTTCCCACTGGGGTGACATGTATCTAATAGCCTGAAGTCCCTCTGGTATCAAAAGAAGAGATTAGGAAGCTTAAAGCTTCTTTCTACTAAGCGGATATTTGAGAGTGTCGTACCTTTTATTTAAAGGTAGTGTCAGTCTTTCACTTAAAAGTGAACCTCTGGACCAAGTACAGTTTTTCAAGACTGGCTAGCCTTCCTGACACTCTTCCCCCAAGTTTTCACCACCCAGTTCTTTCTCTTTAAAATTTTCCTCTTCTCTGCATCTTTTCTCCACTCTCCCAACCCCAACAAATTAAATTATTAAACAGCACTTGGGATTTGGAAGCTTACCATGTGTATGACTTTAGAGAAATCCTTCATCACTTTGGGTCTTGGTTTCTCCATCTGAAAAGTTAGAGGGCTGGGCTAGATGAGTTCTCTTCCAGCTCTTGAGTTCTGAGCCTATGATCTTATAATCCATGATTTTATTGGTCTAGGCACTCCCTGAACTGATGCAGATTTCCATTCCTCTTTACCTTAGTGTATCTACTATCTTCTTGAATTTCTATAGCTGAAATAATTTATCACATGGTAGCAAAAATTCAGGTGATGATGATGCCAGTATTTATATGGCATGTTAAGCTTTGCAAAGTACTTTATAAAAAGGTATAATATTATATGTTCACAATTTTGCTAGAGTAATCCTGGGAATTGCAGGCCCTAAAATACCTTGGTAGGGTGTATCAGAATAGTCCCTGATTTTTTATTCCAATTTTTAGAGGCACTCCCTCCATTGATGCAGATTACAACCCTTCTATACTTTTGTGAATCAGAATTTACTATGGCCTCCAAAAATCAGCACCTGCCCAACCTTCTAGTAATAAACCTTTCAACTTAACTAGCCTATTCCTCTGCCCATGGTTGACTCATAATAAACTATCTTAAATTGGCCAGGGTTGAAATAATTCATTACTTGGTGACCAAACCTCTGGTGATCAACCTATTCCAAATTTTTCAAGGATGGCCTTGGGATTTTATGTTTAACTGAAGATTTTATATAGTGGTAGAATCTATCAAACCACTAACATAGTCTTGAACATCCAGTGTTACCTCTACCCCTGGTGAGCCATTGAAATAGCAAGAGTTAAGAATATCTTGAAGTGTAATAGACTGTCTCAGTAGATAGCCAAGTCTCTTCATTGGCAAGTTTCTATCACAGTCTGGATGACCACTTAAAAGATAGGATGTTGGAAGGATTCTTTTTCAAGTATGAATTGGACTCAGAGAAAAATGTAAAGACTTATGCTTGGGTTCAAAAAATCAATTTCACAAGTTCATGATGGGAAAGGCACAAGTGAAACTTTGTTGAAAAAAAATTTCAGTGTTTTCATGGACTTAATAACAGTAAACTATGATATGACAGTGAATAAAGCCACCATCATCCTGGAATATATTTCCAGATATACTTCTGGGGATACAGGAATGTTGATCATGCTATACTTTGCCCTATTCTCACTATTCCTGGAGTGCTGTGCTCAGTCCTGGCCACCACCTTTTAGTATCTTGTTGTTGTTAAGTTGTTGAGTCACTTAACTGTGGGTGACCTTATTTGGGGCTTTCTTGGCAAAGATACTAGAGAAGTTTGCCTTTTCCTTCTACAGTTCACTTTACAGATGAGGAAACTGAGGCAAACAGGGTTAAGTGACTTACCCAGGGTTATACAACTAGTAAATTTCTGATTTGAACTCAGGTCTTCCTGACTCCAGGCCTGGTGCTTTATTCACTGCACCACCTAGCTTCCATTTTAGTATGGAGTAACAAAATGAAGAGTCTTCAAAAGAAAATAGCTTCAAATTCATGTTGCACAAAGATCGATTGAAGTAATGGGGGAGGAGTTAAGTTTGAAGAAGAGGGGAATGTTGTAGTAAATTTCAAACATTTGAAGGACTGCAACTGGAAAAAAATGTTAGAATTGTTCATTTTGGCATAGTAGAGAGATGATTGGACGGTGAGTCAAGAGTCAAGAAGACTTAATCTCTCAGTCCCCCAGGAACGTTTCCAAGACTATAGATTGCAAAGAATGTACCATCTCACATGAAAGAATTTGCTCATTAACAAGTTCTCTATATCAATGAGATCACAAATCTAGTCCCTCTTCCCCTCAGTTTAACCCCAAAGGGAAGAGTTAGGATTGATGGGGTAGGAATTAGAAATAGATGAATTTAGGCTTGCTGAAAGGGGAAAAAGCTCCCCAAAGTGATACTTTAAAAAAAAAAAAAAACAACTTGCTTCAGGAAATAATGGATTCCCCCTTGTTTTTTTTTTTTCAGGTAGAGGCTGGCAGATCACTCCTTAAGTGTATTGTAGAAATGATTCTTCAAGTACTGGCCAGGCTAGATGGCAGCTAAAGTCTCTTCCAATATTGACATTCTGTTATTTCATGCTTCTGTTTCTGAGGTCCTTGCCAATCCTTAAATTCTGTGATTCTTCTTCAAGTAGAATTTTGTAGAAGGATTTAATAAATCAATCCCTCTTAATGCTAATGTGCTAATGGGAGAGGACCCCTGCAGAGATGGAACCTTCTGAGGCCAATGTTCTTAACCCTTAAGAGATTTTAGTTGTGGGAATTTCTACCAGGCCAAAAGGGATCATTCTCCGTGGCATGCTAGTAAGGAAGATGTGTTGGGACAGAAAGGGTCTTCCAGTGTCATTTATCTGCTTTTTTAGAGCCTGTTGTGTTCACAGGCTTCTGTATCATCACAGGTGTTCAGTAATATCTTCTTGTTGGAAGTTAATCCCAAATTACCCTTCATCTCATTTCAGTTTCTGTAGCACATGTTTAGGATAGGATAGTTTTAGACCAAGCCCTAGTACTACCAATTTTAGATTCTGTCTTGTCCTAAGAATTCATTTTCCTTAATGTGGACTAAGTACACTGGGAATACTGAGTGGCAGCTAGGCTTATGATAATTGAATAGCTGTGATTTTGTTTTCCTAGAATCCAAAAGCCTGACTACAAATTAAACCATCAGCGCCTTGGAGTCAGGGACTCTGTCTTACCCAATCACATATCTTGATGAACATCTTGCCCATAGAAAGTGCTCAGTGTTTTTATGTGAATGAATTCAAGTATAATCAATTTAATAGGCATAGAAGGGTTTATATAGACTAGAAATGTTGAATAATAGTAAAAATTAAATAATTAATTCAAAGGGGTTAGAAAACAACAACTTTTGGTCATGGGACAATCTTTTCCCCCGTTTTTAAGTCAAGTTTACAACTAATGATTAGGAAACACAAATCAACCATAATTCTAGCCATAATCATATACAGATATATGCATATCTATTTATACATATGAACACATACTGACAAGCATATGTATTGCATATACATGCTCATAAACATATAAAATATTTCATAGAAAATATAAATAAAATAATAATACATGTACATATAAATTATATAAATACACATTTTATACAAACATATATCTTATCCTATATCATGGCATGGAGATGACCCTTTGGTAGGTCCTGCCAACTAATAATGCTAGGAGTTTGGAGTCTAGAGAAAAATAAAATCTTTTCCTCCTTTGACATTGTATGATTGTATTATTCTCTTTCTGAGATACCTGTCAGCTCTTAAGTCCTATGATTCTTCCTCAAATACAACTTTGTGCACGGATTCAATTAAGTAATCCTTCTCAGTCATTGGTCTTACCAACCGATAAACCTTCAAATAGCAATCCTGTGAAAAACCTTATGTCTTTTACTTGAACTAAGTTCATGGCGGTTTATATCTAGGTTAGTCACATAAGATGCAACAACTCTCAATGACAGTGCAAAAGTCAGAGGAGTTGATACTTCCTCCTCAAATGCAAAGCAGCCATTTAAAGTCCTAGAAAGATGCCTGGATCTCTGAGTAGTTAAGTAACTTGCTCATGGTCACACAGCTCACAAGTGTTACAGTAAAGGCATGAGTCCAGATCTTCCTGAATTTAAAGTGAACCCACTTCAGCATGGTACTCTCCTTTCTACCCATCTTGACACACATGCATGTGTCTGCTTGTGCACATTCTATTCTGTTCTATTCTGTTCACTCAAGAGATTTGAGGAGCAAGTTTTT
Organism: Potorous gilbertii; assembly: GCA_028658325.1. Taxonomy (NCBI): domain Eukaryota; kingdom Metazoa; phylum Chordata; class Mammalia; order Diprotodontia; family Potoroidae; genus Potorous; species Potorous gilbertii. Next base: position 69,892 of record JAQQSK010004189.1, read on the forward strand.
ACCTCCAGTGAAATTATGTTTCATCTTTGCTTCATTCCTATTTGCTTCCAATTGCACTCTCTTATTAAGACAATCTGCCTTTTGTTGTCTGTATTGCTCTCTGAAGTCAGAGATTGATTTCCCACCTCTGTATCACTAAAGCTTAGCACAGTGTCTCATTTGTTGTTTCGCCACTTCAGTCATGTCTGAGTCTTGGTGACCCTATTTGGGGTTTTCTTAGCAAAAATACGGGAATAGTTTGTCATTTCCTTCTTTAAATCATTTTTATAGATGAGAAAACTGGGGTAAACAGGGTCTGGTACATAGTCATAATAAACTTAAGAAATTCTTGCTCCCTTTCTGCCCGTTTTCATCTCCCTTTTGTACGGTTTTTTTTGCATGTTGTCCTTTGCCGGTAGATTGTAAACTCCTTGAGGTCAAAAACTGTCTTTGTTTTTGCAAATATTTCTATTCCCTTTGCTTTGCACAGTGGCTAGAACGTTTGTTGTTGTTGAGACATTTTCAGTCATGTCTGACTCTCCGTGACTCCTTTAGGGGTTTTCTTGGTAAAGATACAGTGGTTTGCTATTTCCTTCTCTAGCTCATTTTACAGATGAGAAAATGAAGACAAATAGGGTTTGCCCAGGGTCTGCAGCCAGATTTGAACTCAGGAAGATGTCTTCCTGCCTCCAGGTCTGGCACCCTATCTGCTGTGCCACCTAGCTGCCCTGCCTAGAACATAGTCAATGTTTAATAAATGCATCTTGCCATGCTTTGTTGGTTAAGTCTGCTATTGGTAGCATGCCTATCCCTTTGGTCCCCAGCCTGCCAGTCTGTTTAAAGGTGATGATAACTAAGGGCCCCTTCTGTCACTTTTGGGGAGAGGGATAGGGAAGAAGGTCTCTGAGAAGCTTCCTTGGCAGTTAGCCTAACTCTAAAGAGATGAGAACGATGATGTGCTATTGCTCATTTGAGTTGATTGTTTGTTCCTAACCTTTCTTTTTTCACTTACAAGGGCTCCTAGGACCAGTTTCCTCAAAAGGATTACGGTATGTGGGGTATGAAATTGAGCTCCTTGTGAGTGGTATTGCAGACATGGTATTCCTTAACATTAGTCATCTCATTCTGAATGTTCTTGAATTAATTCCAGTGATAATCACCATATTTCCCTATTTTTAGAAAGCTGGCGCATCTCAAAATATTGAACTGTTATCTCCATATGCACCAGTTTTTTCTAAATGTAGGACTTTGGGTAATTATCCTTTCCAGCCACTATTTGCAATCCTCGTTCCAATAATGACTCAGAAATGTCATCTTTCTGTGAAAATTTGAAAGATCATTTTATATATATATCTCACCATTAATAGTTCATATAACGACTATGTTGCAGAGCCTAGAGGAGGGAATGAAGACAAAAATGAAAGCTCTTCAAAGGTTAGAGACCCATGTGGAAAAATTCAAGGGACTTGCTGCTTTTTCACAGGGCACCTGAATCTCATGAATCAGCAGAACATGGGACTGGGGGAAGGGTAAAAAAGAGGGCAGAGAGTCTGGCAGTGGTAGAATGCTCATTTTCTTTGCAGTCCACTCAGTTCCTATTTCTGATCATGAGGAAAAACCACACACCCCTTTTCCAAAGGGGAAATCTACCAGGCACACTGCTAAACCAGAGAGATTAAAAGACAAAAATGAAATAGTTTCTGTCCTCAAAGAACTATATGGGGCAGATGGCTTTAGCAAGAGAGGGCATATTGGATGCAATGAGGAGAGGAGTGAAGATGAAACATGCTCTCACTGAAAGTACAAACTTATTGGTCAAATCTCATGAGTGCATATAATCTGAATAGAATATGCACAAATAAACCAATCACACTGATGCTGAGGTTAACTGTAGCCTAGGAATAAACTTACTCTGCTTATCAGCTTCCATTATATATGGTAGAAGAGTGACCCTAGCTGCCTAAAATATGAAGATCCTCACTTATAAGTCAGGTTTAGAAGAATGATAATTACAAAACGATTCACTTATAGAAATTCACTGAAGGGCTCCTTTAGATAGGAAGCTCTTTATTTATAAAAGAAAAATCAATTTACATATAGCTTTTTAGGAACTTATTGATTTTGTTAAGTGCATTACACCTATTTGTTTCTTATTTGCCACTCTTAGTTCTTATAGAGTGCCACTGGGATTATAAATGGTTAGGAGAATAAGCACTGAATTCTTTCTTTACTTTTCAGTTCACAGTATTTCCAAATTTTGTCCCCCCCCCAAATTTGTTAATTTTAAAGGGGAAAAAGATAATAGCAACAGTTTGAAGTGTTTTACACACACACACACAGATATGTACACATACATACATGCATATATATGTATGTGTCTATATATATAATTTTCTGAAGTAGAATGTAAGCTTTTTTTGGAGGTGGGGGGAGTAGAGATTGTTTTCACTTTTTTTTTTCTATTTCTAGCCATTAGCCGAGTGACTAGTATATAGGAAATGCTCAATAAGGATTCATGGATTGGATTTTTAAATTTCTTTTAATTTTAGACTTAAATACTAAAACTTGAATATACAATAGAGAAAAGAAAAAGAAACATATTATAAATTTAAATACTGAAACTTAAATACAAAATAAGAAAAGAAAAAAGCATGTCATGTACACAGCAGAAAATGAGATGATTCAAAATATGTAGCAATAAACTTCTCGTGGATTGATTTTATAGTTTCAAAATTATAAAGGGTTTAATCACCATGATCTCATTTTATTTTGAATTTTGTGAGAGAGGCAGAATAAAATTATTTCCAATTTACAAATAAAGAAACTGAGGCCCGGGGAGGTTGTGACTTGATCCAGATTACATGTCCTGTTGGAGAGGAGGGCTGGGAATGAGATATGAGTATTGACTCTGTGATTCTTTCCAGAAGATCTCTCTATTCATCGCTCTTTTCACTAGACCACCCTATGACAAAGAGTTCTGAGACTTTTCATGTAAATGATCATAAGCTCCTCATTTCATCCACAGTTAGAAGCTTGGATGACCCTTTTTCTAGTGCCTGTTCAGGCTTTACTGGATTGCTATTTGTGGAATACAAACATCTCAAAGTATCTTGCTATAGTGCTTTTGGAGATTAGTGATAGGAATTAAGGGTTCAGATCTCTTAGTTACTTTCCAGAATTTTGCAATATATCCTTAACTCTTCCATGCCCCATGGGCAGAGGAAGATTATTTGCAGATTGTCAAGTACCAAATACCAAGAAACCATGATTTACTGTGTGGTAAAGTGTGCTGACATTGTAGATTGGCATTTGGCAATCACTTGGAATAAAATCTTACATGTTAATCCCCTTAATCCATTGCTCCTTAGGGTTCTGAGAACCTTTGATTAAAAGACACAGGATGAGAGCTTTCATTAACTAAGCCAGATTCTGGATTCTGGCCACTATTAGGCATTTTGCTCCAGAGAAATATAGGAAGAAGTGAGGAAAAGACTCAGAGCCCAACACTGTCCCCCTTTCATCCTGAATGAGCCTCATGTAATCTGTCATGGAGCAGGAACCTAACAGATATTTAACAGACACTCAAAACTCTCTATCAGTGTAAAGTGAAAAATCCCCTAGCTAATAGAAACTGTACAAGTAAATAAGTGCCTTAAATTTCGTTGTTGTTCAATCATTTCTAACTCTTGATGACCCCATTGGGGGTCTTCTTGGCAAAGATATGAGAGTGATTTGCCATTTCTTTCTCTAGTTCATTTTATAGATGAAGAAACTGAGGTCAACAGGGTTATGTAACTTGCGCAGGATCCTTAGCCACTAAGTATCTGAGGTCAGATTTGAACTCTAGGTCCAGAGCTTTGTCCATTGTTCCACTTTGCTGCCCTTAAAAATTAGACCACAAAATTCTAGCAAACAACAGTCATGGGTCATAGCTGGCTCAAAGCACATTTTCTGAATATCATCTGGATAATGGCATGTCCGAGAATATAGGACCAATCTTCATCAAAAAGTCTTATAAGAATTAAGTTCAAATCCCGAGTCACCTCCTTTGGCCTTTAATCCAAATTCCATCTCAATCTCAATTTGCTTTTCGATAAGAAATGGCTGTTGCTTTTCTGTGAAGCAAAGATCGTGAGTTAATAACCTCAAACCACTGTTTCCATTCACATCTCCACTACATAGTTTAGCACAAGTCAGTTTCTTGACCAGACTACTGCTTTTCTGCACAATTATAGAGTCATAACATTTTTAGATCTGGACGGGACCTCAGGGATGCCTTCTTTTTACAGATGAAAAAACAGGTCCAGCAAGATGAAGTAGTTTGTCCATGGTCGCACAGCTAGTTAGCACCAGAGCTGGAGTTAGAATCAAGGTCTCCTGGTGCCTGTTAGTATATTGTTTTCTACTGTACTCCTCTTTCTAGTGCTGCATGAAACTGACTGCCACATAGCACAAAGTTGGGTCTATTTTATTAAATATACCGCATCAATTCAATTCAATAAACACTAAGTACCTCTGTGCTAGGCATTGTGCCAAGTACTAGGGCTACAAAGATAAAAAAAAAAATCAAACAGGTCCTGCCCTAGAGGAACTTACTTTTTATTAGAGGAGAAGTACTTGAACACAGATGGGTCAATGTAAATAAATACAAAGTAATTGGGAGGGGGGCCAGCACTAATAACTGCTGGGATCATGAAAAACCCCTAGTGTAAAGTATCACTTAAACTCACCCTTAAAGGGACTTAAGGATTCCAGGAGTCACAGGTGGGGAGTGAGGTCTGAGAGAAACATGGAAACAAGAGATGGAATGTCAAATGGAGCATCCATGAGGCAAATTTAACTGGAAAAATGGAATGGGTGATGAATAGTAATGGGACATCATCATCAAATTACATTTTCCATTGGAGTAGTTTGTTGGGTAGATTGCTACTTTCTAACTTTATAGCTTTGAACAGTAGTGATATTATATCCTATGAGGCCCAATGAAGGTATGTTTGCTGTTGACTGGAAGAAAGAAAGCTATGGGGAAATGATCCCAACTCTCTTCACCTCTTCCCCCTAAAAACAAATAAATAAAAAGAAGTCAACTTAAGGATATGATGCCATTTGAATATTTCTCTTTTAGATTGCTGTTGTGTTCATCCTTTGTTGCAGAAGAAGACCACGCCATCAGAGAAATGATGACATGACTTGCACTTGACTTTGTTTTGAGTGTGGGAGGGCTGTGCAAGGTCACCAATCTCACTTCTCCTCCTGAGCCATCTGAATCCAGTGACCAGATATTCATCAGGATGACTAGAGATGAGCCAGGATTCAATGGGAACCTTGGCCCCTTTAGGCCAAGGTCTAAGCAGGAACTCATTTAAAGTGAGGCAATGCCCATTCAGTGAACAGGCCTGTTTAAGAAGTAGTCAGGTAATGGCCCCTTCAATGAGGCATAGAAAAAAAAGACATCAGATTGGGAGAGAAACAGCAACAGTTACTAAAGAGCTTCAGAGTGCAATAGGTTTAAGGTAGGAGAGGAGAAGAGGGGAGGCAGGAGGACAGGGGAGCAGAGAAGAGAAGAGGAAAGGAGAGGAGAGGAGAGGAGAGGAGAGGAGAGGAGAGGAGAGGAATCTAGTCAGCCCGGACCTTCCAAGGTCTTCCATTGCATCCTAGGTCATCTCCAGACATCCTAATGAATATCTGGTCACTGAATTCACATGGCTCCGGAGGAGAAGTGAGGCTGATGAACTTGCATAGCCCTCCCTCACTCAAAATGAAGTCAAGTGCAAGTCATGTCATCATTTCTCTAATGGCATGGTCTTCTTCAGCAATAATCTGTGAGTAGACACAGCTTCCCCGGCCCTCTAACCACTATATCATGCTTCCTGCTAAGGTTCCTAAAACAATAATCTGATCATTCTTTGACCTTACTTGAAAATCTCCCTTATTGGAAGCCCATCAGTTGGGGAATGGTTGAACAAATTGTGGTGTATGAATGTAAAGGAATTCTATTGTGTTATAAGAAATGATGAACAGGAACACTTCAGAGAGACCTGGAAGGACTTATATGAACTGATACTGAGTGAGATAAGCAGAACCAGGAGAACACTGTACACAGTAACAATCACAGTGTGTGAGGAATTTTTCCGGTAGACTTAGCCCTTCACAGCAATGCAAGGACCTAAAACATTCCCAAAGGACTCTTGAGGCAAAAGGCCATCTACATCCAAAGAAAGAACTATGGAACTGGATTGAAGAATGAAGCAGAATACTTTATGTTATGTTTTGGTTTGGTTTGTTTTTTTCTTATGGTTTCCCTCGTTCATTTTAATTCCTCTATGCAACATGACTAATGTGAAATGTCTAATAAAAATGTATGTATAGAAACCATGTAAGATTACGTGCTGTCTTGGGGAGGGATTTAGGAGGGAAGGGAAGAAAATCTAAGACTTATGGAAGTGATTGTAGAAAAATGAAAACAAATACATTAATTAAAAAAAGAAAATCTCCCCTATTTCCTCATTGTTTTGACAACCTAAGACGGACTTGGCCAGCTATATAACTGTTGGTAAATTATTATATTGAGTTGAATTAATCCCTGCTTTCTTGTAACTTAAATCATTGGTTCCAGTCTTAATATCAATCTGAACAAGTCAAATCCTTTTTCCATATAAGAAAATATTTGTAAAGTGTTTAACACAGTGCTCAGCACACAGTTGGTACCTAATAAATGTCTGTCCCCTCTTCCCTTCCTCCACTTGACAAGCTGTCAAATATTTGAAGACTATTATCATGTACCCCATCTTATCTCCTGTAAGTTAAATATTCACAAATATTCTGAGTGTCTCCATTACCCTAGTCATATTCTCCAAATGTGCCCCAAACTGGATGCTATATTGCAACTAAGCTTTAAATCCAGTAAAAATTCAAGCTATTTCCCCATGTGAACTTTTCTGACCAAGAGAGGATACACTTTGTGGCTACCACTTCTCTCTATCTGAACTCTATATCACTACCCAATTTAATCCTTAATTCACAGCTGAGAACAGGGTTAAGACCAAGCAATTCTATACCTTACCTTAGGAGTCACTGTCCACTGAGATAAAATTTACAACTTTAGAAAAAAAAGTAATTAATTTTCCTTCTCTGATGACCTTCCTTCAGGATCATTCCTGAAATATTACTTTTTATTTTTTCTTATATTTTAAATCTGAACTTCTTCTCTCCTGTCTCTTTCCCTCCCTCCCCACCTTACACAAGAGAAGGCCACCATATGATTCAAATATATGCAAAATTCTATACATACGTCTTTCTATAGATATATAGATATACATATAGATAGAAATTATTCTATACATGCATGCATATATACATACATACATATATCAATTTTTTCTTTGGAAGTGGATAGTATCTTCCTTCATAAGGCCTTTATAGTTGATTTGAGTATTTATAATACTCAGAATAACTTATTCATTCACAATTATTCTTTGAATGGTACTACTGTTTGCAATAACAGTAGTACCATTCTCTTAGTTCTGCTCATTAGTGATTATTTTTAATTATTATTTATTATTATTATTTTAGACTATATTTTTAAAGGTATTCCTCTTCCCTTTTTCATAATGTCAAATGTGGTATATTAGGTTGTGGTTTCTAATTGCTGTTCTCTTCCAGTTAGAAAATTTTAATTTTTAATTTCTCAGCTCTTGTGTTTTTCCTTTTCTTTCTTTCTTTTTTTTGCTACCTATATTGTGTTGGCATCTGTATGTTTTATGATATAAGTCTTTGAAGCCCTATTACAAAAATGCTGGCTAAAGATATTGTATTTGGGAATTTCTCTTTCCACACACAGGGAACCAAATGACTTCTCAAATCCTTCCAGCCTCTAATATGCCCCAATAAAAATGAACAAAAAGTTGGGGAGATAATTCCTGATGGCTGGTCTGCTATAGAAGTAAGGATGAACTCTTCCAGTAGCTGTGGACAATGAGAAGTATGTTCCCAAGATCTTCCCTCCTCCTGTCCCCACTCTCTGCCATCTACCTATACACTTTTTTTCTTCTATTTTTGAGGCTAGTGGCTGGTTTGTTTCAAAAGTTAAAAAAAGACAATATGGCTAATAAAGAAGATGACAGAATAAGCACTTGAAAAGATCTTGATAGAATAGTGGGATTTTGCTAACTTGATGGAATGTAGTGATAAATGTAAAGTTTTACAAGGGCTCAAAAAACAACTCAACTATGATAGGATTGGAAAGTTCAGGTGGGAAAATATCTTGAGTTTTACTGGATTTAAAGCTCAATATGAGTCAGCTGTGTAATATGAGAGAGAGATCAAAGAATTAAAGTGAATTTCTCCTGAATAAATAGAACTATAGTTTCGAAAACTATGCCTTTGCTATTTTTTTTCTGATAGAATATTGTACACAGTTCTAGGTGTTATCCGTTTGAAAAGGTGCATGAATAGCTTGATGAGGGGTCTTGAAAGTGAGATACAACGATTGGTTGAAGGAACTGGATATGCTTGACTTGGAGAGGAGAAAACTAGGAGGTAATGCATAACAGTTGTCTTTGCATATCTGAAGGTTTCTCAGAAGAGGAATTATTTTTCTTTTGCTCTGGAAGGAATGACTAAGACCAATTGTTGAAAGTAATATGAAGGTATATTTCAATCCAACATTTGGGGAAAAGAAATTCTCAATCTTTGCATTGCTCAGAGACTGGGTGACTTGCAGGGGAGGGGATTACTCTCAGGTAAAAGGTGGGAGAGATGACCTCTGAAATCTTCTAACTAATTCTTTGAGAGTGTAAATTGGAAGAACAGGGAAAGCAAGGTAGCTTCATTGTGGCATGAAGTTCCTGTTTCATTCATAGCTATGTTACTAGATTTAAACAATGTTATAGGTTAAATAGGCTTTTGTGGTCAGGCCAGGGGGTACAAGTAGTTAAAAGCAAAGATATTTAATCAAACAGTATAGTAAGAAGAATATTAATGAAATATTGCTGCCTTCAGTAAACCATAGATCCATAGGAAATAGGTGTCTAAGGGACATAACTAGGAGAAGAAACTCATGCCTCTGAAACTGCAATGGTACTTATGCCTTCTGGTACCGTCACTGCAACACTTCCCCTGGGCCTGCTTCCAGCTGGTCTCCTGTGGCCGTGATTTCACTGGGCAGGAGGTTGCAGAATTTCCCTATTTTTCTAGCTGCTGGCTTCAACCGAGTTGTTAACTTCTCCATATGAAAAAGAGTAAACTCTGCCATCTCTGTTTTAGTTTAGAGCCCAGAAGCTTTTTTTTCTATAGCTCTTTAAAAAAAAAAAAAAGATTTCACACATCCAGCAAATGAACTAGGGGATGGTGGGGTTGGAAACCTTAGCAGGTTTTCCTAGCATAAGGAGGGTTTTTCTGTTTACAGGGCCTTGGCTATAAAAGGAGAATCTTCACCCAAAGGAAATTTCTTGCCCTAGGAGCTAAGATCTTTAGAAAAATGCAGAATGATTCAGTTTTATAATTATTTTACAGAATTTTTGCTTACCAAGGAAAGAATCTCTCTCTGAAATCTTAATTTGACTTAGTGTTGGAAATTCCTTGTGGATCTTTACTCAATATTTCATTGATAAAGTCTACCCAGGCAGCCTTGTTTTACAGGTTGCCCTTCTGATAAACTTCCAAGGGGACTCCCTATCTCCAATATTTTTAGCCCCAATATTCTTTGATCTCTCACACAAAAAAAGATGAGAGACAGAAAATACATAGGGACAAAACAATATTCAGAGACAAATATCCTGTCCTACCTGACCATGGTCCTTAGTCATATACACAAGTCTCTATCTCTTATCTCTTTTTATATATCTCTATATCTCCTTCTTACTCACTCACTCTTTATCATCTCCATCTATATAGGTATATAGAATATCTGGGTCTATATGTATAGATAGATGCAGATCTGTATGGATATCTATATAGTGATGGGGTATTTTTTTAGAGAGATATTGAAATATGTAGATGAGGGAGATATAGCTATCTATCCATATGTGCACATATGCATTCATATTGATTAAAACTTAAAATGGCATTAAGACTATTGGGACACTCTGTATGTCTTATCTCTCTCCCCTCACTTCATGAAAGAAAAAATGTTCCTGAGGGCATCAGTTTATTTTATTTCACATTTTTCTCCCTAATGCCTGGCACAATGTAATTAACAATATTTGTTGACTTGGATTGGACTTTTCCATGGGAAAATGTATTCTGAGTTCCCAATAATAAACTTACAAATGTGTTTGGAACATATTCCATTTGTAAGGGAGACACTACTTGTCTTTTCAAATCATTGATCATCCTGTAATTCTCAATACTTGATGATGAATATGGTGGGGCTCCAAGAAGAACAACAATTCCATTCCTAGGGATTTCAAGTAGATGAACAGTAAAAAAAAAAAAAAAAGATGAAGCTGATTTCAGCAGAAAAAAGCGAATCGCTTTTCTTGGTTGTGCATTTGTTATTTCAGTGATTATGTGGGAGACAGAGAAGGCACAGAGTGATTCTGCATAACTGAGGAAGTAGGAGGCAAAAGTCTTCACAAGGCAGAAAGGGCTGGATTGGAGGTCTGAGATTCTGACAAGGGAATAACAGAGCACCAGCGGAGCCTCTTGATGTCCCAGAACTTGAAGGAAGGTCCCTTTTTTATCCCACTTATCTAGCTTTCTACTTTTCATCTTCCTCAAGTCTTTCCACGATCCTGTAGAGAAACTGTCAAAATAAACAAACAAAAACCCCACAAGAACACCAAAGAAATTGTGGTAATAACTCTGCATCAGTTTGCAAAACACTTCAATTACCTTACTTAGGCTTCATAGGGACTTTCTGGGCAATGTCCCACAGGTATTGTTACCCCTGTTTTACAGATGAGGAAAGGGATGGTCCCGGCAGTCACACACTTAGTCCCAGTCACATAGTTAGTGGGTGACTCAGGCAAAATTTGATCCTAAGCCTTCCTACTGTGAAGTAGGTATTCTGTCCAGCATGCCATGCTGTCTTTGCTTATGGCAAAACTCAGGTTGACTCTGTTTAAAGGGTCTAGGCCATGTCCAGTTTTCAAGCCCCAGGAATCCTTAAGTCCTTGAACTAGTCTTCAACTCTGATGGAGTCTTCTTCCATTAGGGCATTGGTTTAACCAAGAGCTTACCATTCCAACAGTAAAGACAGGTCCCCTTTTAGTAGAAATGTCTTTGGAGGGGCAAGTCTGAAAGAACATCAGACCTACTTGCCATTCCAAGTAAGTACTTCAGCCTTTTCTCCATTCCAACAAAGCACATTCTGCTTTTACAATTCTGTTTAAGATTCCTCTGTGAAGACTTGCTTCAGTCACTGCCATCACAACAGGAAACCTACTACCCCTTCTACCTTTGTAGACTTTCCAGCTCCCTAATATTCTTCCCTTCTTTGTATCTCTCTCTCTCTCTTCCTTCCTTCTCTCTCCCCTTTTCTCTTTCTTCCATTTCCCCTTTTTCTTTCTCTTTCATTTTTCTCCTTTCTTGCCTTTCTTTCTTCTTCTTCCTTCCTTTTTTCTTTCTTCCTTCCTTTCTGTCTCTTCCTTTCTCTTCCTTCCTCTTTATTTCTTCCTTCCTTCCTTCCTTCCTTCCTTTCTTTCTTTTTTCTTTCTTTCTTTCTCTCCTTCCTTCCTTCCCTCTCTTTCTTTCCTTCCTCGCTTCTCTCTCTCTCTCTCTCTCTCTCTCTCTCTCTCTCTCTCTCTCTTCCTTCCTTCCTAAGGATTCTGAGTGGAGCCACAGAGAAAAGCCTTACCAGAAATTACGACGGTAGGGGCTAACTCCCAGGGTAGCCTATCTGGTGATCAAGGCAAAGGTCCCTGGAATCTAGGTAACTGGACTGATTATGGAGGCGTGGTGCATATATGAGATACATACTCTCCAAACGACCCTGCCCCAAGGCAGGAAATGTTGAGCAGTTTATTTCCCCAGGGTGGGGTGGGGTGGGGGTGGGAATTCTGGAAGGCAATTTGTTACTGAATAGGTGGACATTGTCTTAGAGAAAGGGTGGAAGATTTACTGTAGGAATACAGACAAGTTCTTGATCTGAAAATAAGCTAACCATATCTCCTAACATCCTGGTATATTTGATATTCCATAAGCAGATTTTTGGTTTTGCAGATGTTGTGTGGGATTCAGTGCAGGCAGGATTGGTTGGCCAGAGAAGAAGGAAATGAAAGCACTATTATAAGCTTTCCGCATACTATATCCTCTAGGTATAACCTTTAATCTCTTCTTTCAGTCTTGCTTGTGTATTACCTCCATACCTTGTACCTGGGGTACAGGTACCAGATCGTCCATGTATAGAAATCAGAATTGAGTCTGTGTCTAAAAGGCATTTCTAGACTGTTAGTACCTTTTCCTCCTCCCAACTCTCGATACCCAATTCCTCTTACTTTACAACCCAGCCACTTGCTAGGACCTACACGCTTAATCCAAGCATTAGGATCCCCTATGCTTTTCATCTGGGAGTCATGGGAGATGCAGTGAATTAGAGAATAGAAGCGAAGGAGGTGCTTGCTTGCCTAACACAACAGAACCCCTATTTATTTCTCTTTGTGAGTTTTAATTGTTTATATATTTGGGGAGGATTTTCTTACTGTGGTAAATTTATATTCATTATATTGTCAAATAACGACTTTATTATTTATTTATTGCTGGAGCTCTTCTAACAGGGAAATGCTTGTTTTGCCACTGGCACAATTTGGCTTTGATTGATTATCGTATTTTACCTTGAAGTCTCTGGATGGGACAATCACTGTGATGAATGGGTGACAGTGGGAGGCGACAGGATGTTGATTGAGAAGCAATAACAAACATACATAAGACTGAGATTGTGTGACAATCTAACACCTACTGAGAAAGAGAATCCGTGGTGTTATCTCATTTATATTCCATGTCAATTTTCTCAGAACCATCAGCCCTAAAGGGATCTGAAAAGGTCATTTAGATTCCCCTACTGCCTGTGGGTAAGAATGCAACTTAACTAAACCCAGCGTAATTTTATCTATACAGATGTTCTTCAGATATTCCTTGTTGCAAAAACACTGCAAGTTTAAAAACAATAAGATCACAGATTTAGAGCAGAGTGGGACCTTTGAGGCCATTCAGTCCAACACCTCATTCAACAGATAAGGAAACTGAGTCATGTAATGTTGAAGTGACTTACCCTACTTCATGTGTGTTCTAAGTTGGCAGAGCTGGGATTCCAGTTCAGGTCTTCTGACTTTCAATCCAGCATTTTTTATGCTGTAACAAATGGCAAAACTTGAAGTTCCAAGCCAGAAAAGAAATTTTCTTTACAGCTTCTGTACTTCATGTGATTCTTCATGGTTGTGGTTAGACATGGGGTTCTGCGGTTGCATTTCTAAGTGCCATTGCTTTAAAATAGATTTATTTTTGAAAAGAAAATATTTTCAAGATAGAGTCTCAGCCTAATATAAGAAGCAATTTGATTTGTGGGAAGTAAAAAACAAACCATTAGAATGGTTAATGTCATAGTGCCAGGCTTTGGCCTCAGTGAACTTGGTGGCTGAGACCTGAGCCCAGAACGGAACCAAATACCACTGGGATTAAGTCAGTCAGGTTTTATCAGAAGATTTATTCCAGACAGAAATTTAGGCAGTATCACTGCTGACTCTGTAAGCCTTTAAATTTTCTTTTCTTTTCTTTTCTTTTTTGTTTTGAGGGAGAAAGGCAAGGCAATTGGGGTTAAATGACTTGCCCAAGGTCACACAGCTAGTAAGTGTGTCAAGTTTCTGAGGCTGGATTTGAATTCAGGTCCTCCTGACTCCAGAGCACCCCCTGGCTACCCCAAACCTTCAGAATTTCAAACTCATTCTAAAGGTAGGACATTTGTGAATGAAATTAATGTTGGGGAGATTGGAGCAGTTTGAAGTTACCTGTTGTCTCCGCATTTCCCCTGATAACATCTCCATAGTCCAGAGGGGAGTCATGTGGGGTCCCTTCCTACCTTTCATTGTCTTGTAGATTAATCCATATATCACAGACCTATCTTCAGTGTCATTGCTGTACTTAATTTTATTTCCTCAAAGCATCGCTGAGAGAGAAAGCAAGAATGTTTCTGGGTCCCAGCAAAGAAGATTGATTTGCCTCAGGCTATGAAGAAAATCTGATGCTTAGGGATCTGAACTGCCAATTAAATGAGCCCCCTTTTCTACTCTTATGCTTTCTGAATTCCTTTTTTTCCCTAACCATTCCATTCCTTGCCTCTCTCACCTTTAGTCCTATATTAGCAAGGAGTTGAAGAGACATACAGAATTTTAATAACAGATATTAATCATGTGGTGGCATGAAAAAATATTGAAATCTCTTGGTGGTGTTTTAGAATACAGTTTTTTCCTCCTAGGAATAACTGAACCTAGATTGGCTCAGAAATTAAGTTCTGTTTTCATGGAAACACTATGCTTTGGAAATGAGTCCAATATGTTAACACAGAATACTTATGTTTGTAAAAATGCTTAGAAATATTTCATGAACAACATTTTGTGCCCTTCCTAGGGACTAGGAAATGAATCAATCCTGAAAAAGGGAAAATTAGTTGGGGAAAAAAAAGATGCATTTCAGGGACACTGAGGACTTCCAGGAATGGTGTTCTCTTTCCTACCTACTCTTCCAGGCTTCCCTAATCTCCTTTAAGACTCATTTCAAATCCAGTCTTCCCTAAAAGAATTTCCCAGTCTCTTTAGTCTTCCCTAAGACTACCTTTCATTTCCTCTGTATCTATCTTGAATGTACATAATTATTTTCATGTAGTCTCCCCCATGAGAATGTGAGTTCCTTGAGATCACAGATCATGTTTTTTTTTTAATCTTTCTTTGTATCCCCATTGCTTAGTATAGGGCCCAGCACATACTGAACATTCTTGACTGACTGATTTAACATTTCCAGAACTCATTCATCAGAGCTCTTGTTTTTAAAATTAAACACCATTGCATTTAATAATATGCCAAAAGTATCATTACAACCAAAACATGCCAAGTCATGTGTATTAGCCACAACTATTCCTAAGCCATGACTTAATATTACCTCCCTGCCAAGATCTAGAAACTCAGGGCTGAGGGTAAATCAGGCTTTGGTAAACAGCTTGTCTGACCTGATCTAGCAATCTGTCCAATATTTGTGACCCATATTGATTTTTCTTTCTAATTGTTCTAATAGTGCCTGCTGCTTGCATGCTTAGTGGAAGCTCCCAGTGCTCCTATGCCATAGTTGAGTTTATTTTTAGTTGTATTGCTACTCATTATTGTAGTAAATACATTATAGTATGTTTTACTATTCACCGGAGAGAGGGAAGACTCAACCACGCAAGGTCCTCTCCTCTCCTAACTTTAGTCTGGAGGTAGGATGTGAAAGCATTTTTTTTTTTTTTACTACTGCCATGCTACTTTGCTTCCTTGAAACAAAAAATAAAATACAGAAGCTGTAAAGAATAAATAAGGCATCAGAGACCTCCCAGGGTTGATGCAAGAGTAAAATTATATAGTTGCTTTCACATTTAGGGTGAGAACATATGGAATCCATCTGAGATAAAGACGAGTAGGGATCCTGTAGGAATCCTGAATGAAACCTGAGCTCAAGGGAAAAGAAAAATTGGTCACAACCACTTCTTTTTAAGTTTGTAGATTCCAATAATAGAGATATCTAGCATTTATATGTTATTTTAAGGTTTCAAAGTGCTTCACATTTCATTTGATTCTCACAAAAAAAAATCTGTAAGATAGATTTTATTATTTGGTCCCCTTTCTATGGAGGAGTAAACTGGGACTGAGGAAGGTTGAGTGACTTGGCCAGGGCCATATAGCAAGTAAGTGTCCGAGGCAGGATTCAAACATATCTTCCTGACTCCAGGTCCTGAACTCTCTATTTACCACAGCACCTTATGAAAATACCTTCTGAGGCAACTGGTTTCTTGTATAGTAAAAAGGATAGGGAATGATACCAAAAGACCTCCTCTGGGGTGCTTTCGTGCTCTCTGATATCTTGGTTTGTGTGGATAGAGTGCCAGACCTGGAGTCAGGGAGGCTTCTTGAGTTTAAAACCTGGCCTTACTAGCTTACTTACTAGCTGTGTGACCCTAGGCAAATCATTTAACCATATTTGCCTCAGTTTCCTTATCTGTAAAATGAGCTATGGACGAAAACGGCAAACCATTCCAGTATCTCTGCCTAGAAAGCCCCAAATGGAGTCATAAAGAATCAGACATGATTGAAAAACAACTAAACAATCAATCATGGTTTGTGGAAAACTTTCAATCATCTCATCATCACACTAGGTGCCAGTCAGCAAACCAATCAATTAATAAGTATTTCTTGAAGTCCTACCTTAGATTTGGGGGGAGTGGGAGGAGAGATAGAAGCTTACATAAGAGTCATTAAAAAGATAAGATATATCATGATACAGCTGTGAGAAAGGAAAGAAGGAATGAACCATTATATAGCACCTATGCTAGGCACTGTGCAAATATATTTCATCCTCTCAATGACCCCGTGAGGCAGGCACTGTTATTCTTCATTTTACAGTTGAGGAAATGATTTGCCTAATGTCACGTAGCTAGTAAGTGTCAAAGTTGAATTCAGGTCTTCCTGACTCCAAAGTCAGGGCTCTATCTATTTCACCACCTAGCTGGTCTAAACAATTAATTAAGTACTAAGAATAGAGTCTATATGGTATAACAGTGAAGAAGACAGCAAATGACTGGAGTAGTCATGCAGGCTCACGTGGGATTTGAACTGGGTCAGATTTGTGTAGACATTGCAGATAAGAAAAATAACAGGTTTGTTGGAGAAAAATGAGTGGATGTAGTGAACGTAGACCAGTCATTCAATGTATTTCATAGTAAGTGAAATTGTTCATAGTTCACTCAATGGAGAGGCAGTATTTCACAGTGGAAAGAGAACTGAGTCAGGAAGACCTACCCCTGTCATTTATTGGTTGTGTGACTCTAGTCTAAGCATTAAGTTCTCAGTACCCCCAGCAACTTTCAAAGGCTATATATTTCGAGGCAGTTGCTAATATGAATTTGAGATGGAGTTTCTTCCATCTGAAGAGTTCTTACCCCAGTGAAATCACAGGTCTGGGTAAAAACAGTCACTTTAGTTTTGTAGGACTTCTAATGAGAAGGGTCAATGACTGAAGTTTCTTTCAAGACGGAGAAAATCTCATACAGATGAAGGCAGAGGGGACCATGGCAGTAGAGAGGGAGAGATCTGAGATGCTGAAGAGGAAGTGAGGAACAAAGGTGGGACCATTTCAAAAGCACAGGCACAAAAGTTAGACTTAGAAAGGAGGGGAACCACCTTTTATTATAATAAAGGAGGGAAAGATAGGAGGTCAGATATAAAGGGAATTGTTGAGGAGGGCAATCACTTTTTATTTTAATAAAGGAGGGAAAGATAGAAGGTCAAATATAAAGGGAATTATTGAGGTGCAAAAAGGTTTAAGTCCAAGAGCTCCTCAGATGGTCTTACTTTCCTTTCTTCTTGTGGATGTTGACTTCTGTTTAGGTCATCTGCTTAGAAAGTTAAAGGTATTTGGATGATTTTCTGACTTCCAAGGAGAATTTAATAAAACTCTAAATAAAAGAAGGGTTGTCCCACAAATCATTTACAACTTGGACATGAAATGGAAAACATACCCTTTTATGCTATGTCAGGTCTTGTCTTCACATTTTTGGGGAATCTTGCTTTCTGGTCTCTATTAAGTTCCATAGAAAAAGTAGAGAATATCACTGTGGTAGACTGTGCGAGAGGGAGGGAATAGCTGTGTGATTTGGAATTTCATTATTGAGGTTCACCAGTTAGGAAACCATAAACACCACCAGGAATTCTATTCATTCATGGGCATACTCAATTCTCAAAATTTCTAAAAACAGATGATCTTTACTCAGTTTCATTTAGCTTGTTTATTTTGAGGAACATTTGGGGTGGCGATGGTGAGGGAGAAGAGGCATTTTCTTTAAAATAAATAAAAATCTCCATTTGTGTGTTATCTCTTCCTTCCCCCCAAGATGATGTTTCAGTAGAGTTTATTTTAAAAGGTTCTATGGTCCCATTTCAGAGTAGTTGGAGTTAACGTATGAAAATTATCATCATACTGATATTTGAAGGTAATTATTTTCCATTTCTGCCTCATGTATGAGACACATCTTTTGTTCCAAGGGTAGCTCCTAGGAAGCAAGAGGTGGATGCTGCTATGGAAGGTAAGTGAATCCTAAAACTATTTCATGAGTAATTACATGGGCTGCTAAGTGGTGCAGTGGATAGAATGCCAGACCTTGAGTCAGAAACACTCAACTTCCTGAGTTCAAATTCAGCCTTAGACATTTACTAGTTGTATAACCCTGGGAAAGTCACTTAACCCTGTTTGCCTCAGTTTCCTCATCTGTGAAAATGAGCCTGAGAAGGAAATGGCAAACCACTCCAGTATCTTTGCCAAGACAATCACAAATGAGGACACACAGAGTCAGACAGGACTGAATAACATCAACAACAAATTACATGATTCTCAGTAACTAAAGGGCAGTCTGGAGAGAGGAAGACCTAGTTCAGTACCGTCTGTGTGATTCTAGGCAACTTCTTTGTCCTTCAAGTAACTCTTTAAGACTTTGAATTATAGTTGAATTTCTGATTTGAATTGATGGAGGTTTTCCACACTAGAGAGCTCTTTATACCAATGAAATCACAGATCTAGACTAAATGGGAAAATAAAAAGTCTAGCTTTTCCTTCTTTCCCCTCTTTTTAGCCTGAACACAGTGACGTTTTTAGTTCTCTTTCCTGTTACTGTTGAACTTCTTTAAAAGAACATTTTATATCAGCTGTTTCCTATTTCCTCACTATCCATGCATTTTCTAACTGCTGATAGTCTAGTATCAACTTTCACCATGTTACCAATATTGATTTCTGCCAGACCACTAGTGAATAACTAATTTTTATAGCCAATGGACTCTCCTTAATGCTTATTCTCCTTGGCCTCTTTTTTTTAGTCAATAGTTTTGACAATTTCCTGTTTCTTGGCACTTTCTTTCCCATTGGCATATACCATGCTGGTTCAGCAATTACATACCTGGTTACTCTGTGCATGTGGACATACTTTCTCCTACCCATATTCTGAGGCTGTCATAAGATCTGTGCTCTTTCTGTACTCTTTTTTTAGGAGTTCTTATTCATATTTATGGCTTTCATCGCTACCTATTTCTATAGAGGTGATGCAGCAGACATGTCACAGTTAACCTTTATCCTTAGCTATCCCTCTACATCTGTAGCCACTGGCTGCACATTCCTATTTGTATGTACTAGCATTGAGTCAGCCAGATGGTCAAATAGGTAGAATACCTATCCTGGAGTCAGGAAGTCTCATCTCCCTGAGTTCAAATCTGGCCTCTGATACTAACTGCGTGACCCTGGGCAAGTCACTTAACCCTCTTTGCCTCAGTTTTTTCATCTGTAAAATGAGCTTAGAAGGAAATGGCAAATCACTCCAGTATCTATGCCAAGAAAACCTCAAATGAGTTCATGAAGAGTCAGACATGACTGAAAAACAGCTAATCAAATGTGCTAGCACTAGCTCAAACTTAAAATATCTAGAATAATTCATTGTCTTTCCCCTCCCCACCAAAGACTTCTAACCTGAACCTCCCTTTTACTGCCAATAGTACCTTTATAGTGGCATTACTTGCTAATCTAGGCCAGCACTTCCACTTTGTATCTTCCTTCAAGATTCAGCATTCCTGATCTTTCTTTCTCCCTCTCCTCCCATGTTGAGTTAATCTTGAAGTTTGATGGATTCTCTCAGACATCCCTTCTCTCTCCCCCTTGTTACTTGTTCAGACACTTATCTCCTGATTTTGCACTATCACAGCAGTGTTTTAGCTAGTGTTCCTTTCATCACTCTCTCATCTGTTCCATCCGTACTTCCTACTTCGTACTACTTCTAATGGGGCAGCTAGGTGGAACAGTGTATAGAGCACTAGTGCAGGAGTCAGGAGGACCTGAGTTCAAATCTCACTAGCTGTGTGACCTTGGGAAAGTCACTTAACCCCAGTTGCTTCATCCTAGGTCATCTCCAGTCTTCCTGATGAATATCTGGTCCCTGAACTCAGATGGCTCTGGAGGAGAAGTGAGGCTGGTGACCTGTACAGCCCTCCCTCACTCAAAACAAAGTCAAGTGCAAGTCATATCATCACTTCTCTGATGTCATGATCTTCTTCGTCAGTGAAGGACAAACACACACGCACACACACGTGCACACACACGCTACTCCTAATAACTTGTATGTCACCCTCTTGCTCAAAATCCTTCAGAGACTTTTCTTTATCAATGGGATGAAGTCTCAACTCCTCAACCTGGGACTCAAGATTCTCTTTAATTTTCCTCTAACTCATCTATTTGTTTTAAAACCTTCTCTCTCACTACTTGGTATTTCAAGCAAGCCAACTTCCACCCCAACTACTTTGTAAAAACTGTTGTCTCAAAAACTGCCAATGATCTCATAAATGCTCTATCAGAATGACTCTCAGTTCTCATTTATGCTTAATATTTCTGCAACATTTTGAGATTATTGGACACCTTCCTCTCCTGAATACTTCCTTTTTTCTAACTCTGCCCTCTCCAGATTCTCATCCTACCTCTCTGACTCCTTTAGTCACTTTTGTTGGGGCATTATCTATTTTCTTGTAAGCATGGTTGTCTACCAAAACTCTCCCCTTGTCCCTCTTCTTTTCCTTCTTGATGATCTCATCCACTCCCATGAGCTTAATTATTCTCTCCATGCAGATGATGAGCTTATAGGATTATTGACTTATAGAAGAACCTCTAATGCCATCTAATCATATGATCACTGATCTATAGCAGAAGCCATCCAGTCCAACTCTCATTTACCTCACACATTGAAAAAAAAGAAGAAAAGCAGAACCCTTGTAACAGATAGGTAAGTATACATAAACAAGTAAAGGTAGTTTCTCTATTGACCATGACAATATCTCTATCTATCTATGTATCTCTCTGTCTGTCTGTCTATCCATCTATCATCTATCTATCTATCTATCTATCTATGTCTCATTCATTCACCTCACTTTCTAGATGAAGAGATTATAGTCCATGGAATCTTGCCAAAACTACACAGTAGGTACTGTATGTTGGATTTGAGTCCAAGTCATATGACTCTATATTTTCTATGTTTTACCCTAGCTGTTCCCTGTACTTAATGCTTCATTTTCCATCTTGGTATATTTGCAAGAGCCATTTCCAATATTTAGAATGCATTCTCTTGTCATTTGTACCTTTCTTTAAGACATATCACTGGTGTCACATCAGAGGCATCTCATTGTTCAGTTTTAGTTATGTCATCCCATTTGGGGTTTTCTTGGCAAAGATACTGGAATGATTTGCCATTTCCTTCCCTGGATCTAGATGAGGCAACTGAGGCAAACAGGGTGAAGTGACTTGCTTAGGGTCACACATATAAAAAGTGCCTAATTCCCAGTTTGGACTCAGGTCTTCTTGACTCTAGGCTTGTTGCTCTATCCACTGAGCCATTTAGCTGCCCAAAGCATCCTGCAATCTCTTTAATTGTTGGTGCTTTCTCCCTCCCTAAATTATCTTAGAGCATTTTGTTTGATTTCTCTCTTACCCCTTCACTCCAGACCAAGGATTATCATTCTCTGTGCACATATATCCTCGCAATAAAATTCAAGCTCCTCAAGGACATGAAATCCATGTTTTGTCTTTTGCCTCCACAGTGCCTAGAACTTTTATATATATATCTTCATAGGTTAATGGATCTGAAACTACAAGTCCAAAGCTCTCATTTTACAGAGGAGGAAATTGAGACCCAGGAAGGTAAAATGACTTGACCAAGATTATAGCATATAAAATCAGAAGTCAAATTTGAACCCAGATTCTCTGGCTCAGAAACCACTGATCTCTCTCCTATATCACGAATTATTTTGTTGTTTAATATTGTATGGCAGTTAAAGTGATCTCTTAATTTCCTCTTAAATACCCATGCTTCTACCTCAAAGAAGTTCACTCCAGATGTAATACCTATAGTGCTTATGTCTTCCTTCAAAATCAATTCCTGATTCAGCCCACTATGATTTCTCCACAGTCTGGATTCTTATTGGATTTTTTGTATATACCACTCATTTAGTATTAAACATCTGCCATAATTATTATTTTCTTGTATATACAGGAAGTTCCAAAAGTCTTAGTGCAGTTTTAATTAAGCTTTATTCATTTGGGACATTGTGTATATTCATTACTTTGCCAATTAAATTGTAAGCTCTTTGAATATTAGGACTTCATCTTATACTTTCTATATTCTAAACTTTCAGCTCAGTATCTACAAACAATGAGCCTTCTGTAAATGTCTTCTGGGATGATTTAAATGAATTACTTGATAAGAGTGCAGTTGTCTACTTGCTCTGTGACAATATTTGAAGATGATTGACTTTTCCAGGAGCTAAATACATTATCAAGATAATAAGCATCAAAATACACTTTAGATCTGATTTTGTGGTTCAGTCTGCTATCTTGAAATAAAATATTAGTGATAGTAACTTTCAAATGGATGTCTCATTGTTTGTAAAGAATTTCTGTGAAATTTCACAAATATAAGAAAGTTAAAGAGATAAATTTCATTTCGTCAAGTCTGCCATTCAAAGAATAACTAATATATTCTTCAAGGAGGAAATACTCTAAAATTTTATCTAGTTAAGTAAGAGAGCTAAAGCTAAGTGGCCAATTAAATGTCAACAATATTCTTCTTATTGAACAAAAGATGGGGATACATCTTTCACTACCAAGGCTGACCAGAAGAAGAAGTTAATAGGTGATATTTTTGCCCTTACATTAGGTTAGACTTATGATGTATACTAATAGGGAGAGGTATCTAAAAAGATCATGGGCTCAAGAATTATAGATTTAGAATCGGAAAGGGCCTTACCCAATGCTTTCATTTGACAGATGAGGAAACTGATACCCAGAGAGTAAAGTGACTGTACGGGTAGTAAGTTGTAGAGTCAAGAGTGGAACTCAAATCCTCTTGGCACTTTGAATACTTTTTGTGTTTAAGTATATAAGACCAGAAATCCATAATAGATACCTATTTATTTTGCATCGTTGCATCTCATGATATATCGCAATGATCACTTGGCTGTGGTGGGCAGTATAATACATGCACAGTTTTCAAGTCTTGCTAAAGGTAGAGAAATCCCAATTTTGGCTCTACCTCTCCAAGTCTCTCCATATTCCTTAGAATAAGGGACATGATGCCTTGGACCTGGGAAAATTTTGCCAGATCTGTCCCTGAATCCAATCCTATTTTACATTCCTTGGTCTCTGACTGTACATTGCCTCATCCTCAAGTTTTTGGTAATGAGCTTGTGACTGAGAGACCTGACTTCCAATCCAGCATCTGGCACTTCATGCATGAGAGTGAGTATGGACCATGTACTTAAATTTTCTGACTCTTCTGTAAAATGGAGATTGTGGTACAGGTCTCACAGGGTGTTTATAAGACCAAAATGAGAAGTAAAGTATCTTATAAACCTTAAAATTATTTATGAAAATGGTAATTATTATATTTGTTTCTGATTCCATAACCAAAGCAATCTTCTCATACATCAAGTGAAACTTTCTAAAGGTTATGTTCTTTAATTATTTTGAATAAATTGTCCTGTAAGGATAGATTCTTTTTTAACTCCTGAGACACACACACTTTATCATGGTAACCCGAGCCTAAATTGGGGAGAGGGATAGTTTCCATAAACCAGGACATAGTAAGAAGAAGCTGTTGTCTTTCCTACTCCCCTCTTCACAGATGCCAATAGCTTGAGCAGTTGTTCTCTCTTCTAGAAGTTCATTTTCCCTTGTTTAAGACTAAAAATCCCAAATGGGTCACGTAAGAAAATGGTGATTTCTGAACAAAATTCAGGATTGGCAACTTGAATTCTCAAGTTCAATTATCAAGTTGCAATGTGACCTTGAACAAGTCATGTACTTGACTTGTCCCAGCCCAACTCAAGTAGATGACATAAGAAATCATAAGATTTTTTTCCCCTTTTGTAAAGGGCTTCTGTGGAGAAAGACACTACAGAAATACAAACTGTCAGTATTGAAGAGCTTAGCCCTTCACAGGAAAGTCTGAGAAAATGATGAACAAGGCCATCTTCCTCCTTAACAACACCCTTTTCAAGTCTCTTTTCAAGCCTATTTTTATTTGGATACAATATGACTGAGGCAAGAGAGTGCTTCAGCACAATCTGCCTTCCTCAGGGCAAAAACAATCTAACACATTCACACCCTTAGAAAGAAAATGACTTGCTGAAACATCAACTGGTCTAAAGCAATCTTTCAAGCGAAAAAAAGAAAAGAAAAGAAAATCCCCAATTGCTTGATAAAGAGACACGATGTGATGTTTATGGTTGTTTACAGATGTTTAACCAGTGCCCCTTCAAAGGGTCATGAGTCTACAAATGGCCCTAGTAATTATGTCAATTTCTGCAAAGAACAGATATGTAAACTAGGGCCCTCTCAGAAGAAAATAATTCCAAGTTAGTTTTGCAGAATTGTGAAGAATACGATGCAACTGTCAAAGTGAGGGCATAAGCCTTGGTAACTCCTACAAACTGAATGCAGGAACGTCTTAGGAGTGAACACAAGGAAGAGGGATCTTACAAAGTTCAGAGTCCCCTAGAATAGGCATTAAGGCAGAGTGAGGGTGTTTTATTTTCTTTTATTCCCACTTAGTATTGGATGAATGCCCTACCAAAAGAACAGTAAGGAAGTCTGTGACTGGAGATTTTCTTTTTTCCTTAAAAGAAGTTATTTTCAGTTCCAAATCCTCTCCCTCCCTCCATGCCTCCTCTATCCACTGAGAAAGCAAGACATATGATACCCATTATGCATATACAGTCATGTAAAATATTTTTCTATATTAGCCATGTTCTGAAAAACAAACAAATAAAAATACATAAATTGAAATAAAAAGAAAAACATGCTTCAATGTGCACTCTAAATTGATCAGGTCTTTATCTAGAGGTAAATAGTATTTTATATTGTGAGTCCTTTGGAATTGTGGTAGCGCTACTTAGCAGATTATAAGATTGTGGGATTTAGAAATTTAAGGGACTTAAGGGAATGTCCAGTTCAACTTTTTCATTTTATAGATGATGAAATTCAAGGCCACCGAATTTTGGTGACTTCCCTGAAGTCATACAATTAGTAAGTTATAAAGGAGAATGCATTTAGTAAAGCCTACTATGTGTCAGACACTTTACAAATATTATCTCATCTGATCTTTCTTCACCATCATGCTGGGTAGGTACTCTTATCCCCATTTTACAATTGAGGAAACTGAGGCAAACAGAAGTTAAGTGATTTGCCCAGTCCCATTGCTAGTGACTGAGATTAGATTTGAACTCAGGTTTTCCTGACTAGGCCCAGAACTCTATCCTTTGGGCCACCTAGCTATCTCATCAATTCATATAGAGTTGGGATTAAAGCCTCTCCTCCTTGCAATGTATGTTATGTTATATATGTGTTTTATATATATATATATGTTACATGTAAAATTTCACCCTGACATTCTTTAAAAAGACAGCATAGTCACTTAGAAAGCTAATATCTTAGAATAGCTGAATAACCTTTCATATCATTCACAAGAGTAAATAATTATGGTTTTCCTAAATTACCTCTATATGTTCAAATACATAAGAATCTCTTCCTGTTTTGATCTTGAATTCTTTCCACTGTCATGGGACAGTCACTGTCTGATCCAAGTCAATGCAGAAATACAAGGAGGAAGAATCACTCTCTTTTAAGTCAGTATCATCTTTACTTATAGTCATAAATAATTTTTAAAAATTGGCTGCACCTTATATAGTCAAGTCAAATCAACAATCATTTATTAAGTGTATACTATGTTCTAGGCAATGTGCTAAACTCTGAGAACAGAAAGAAAGGCAAAATCATTCCATTCCCTACCTTCAAGGAACTCGCCCTCTCATTTGGGAGAAACATTGCAAACAACATTACAAATGACTACGTCCAGACAACAGATATATAAGATAAATTGGGGATGGTCTCACAGAAAAAGCAATGACATTAAGGGGAAATGAAAAAGGCTTCCTGAAGAATGTTGTATTTTAGCTGAGTCTTATGGAAGTCAGGAAAGCCAGGAGGAAGATAAAAGGAAGGAGAAAATTTCAGATATGAGAAACAAGCAATGAAAAAGCTTGGAGTCCAAAGATAGAGTGTCTTGTGGCAGGGATTGGCAAGGAGGCCAGTGTCACTAGAATAGTAGACTATTTGGAGGGAAGTACTCTCTACACTAAAAAAAATATCCCATTAGGTTATTTGGGGATTTTGCCTATGGAGAAAGATAAACATGAGTTTCTCTTTCAAAATGTGTTCTGCTTTTGTGGCCAGGAGGAAATAATATAGTAGATAAAGCCAGATTTCAACAATTAAAAGAAAGAAGAAAGACAGTCTCTCTCTTCAGTCTGGCTCACTTCGACTCAGCGCAGAAGGATAATGAATGAGTCCCATCCAGATGACTGAAGCTAAAACATCTCTTTTGGCTTTATATTTTGAAATTAGTTATCTGTGCTGTCCTCAAATTTGGTCTTCTATTTAACATAGCATCCTAGAGGGAAAAGGGGTTTTATAAATCTATTAAGTGAATAGTCAGTGTAACATCTCAGACAAATGGTTTATCTGCTTGAACACTTCCAGTGATGAGGAAAGTATGTGGTAGTAGCATGATTTAGTGCAAGACGCATAAACTGTGAAGTGAGGAGATAGGAACTTATGCTTACCTTTTTTCATAGGAAATATTCCCAAATCAGATCTCTTTACTTACTTGCTATTACTGTCACGGACACTTGAACTTCAGTCTCCTCACCTGTAAGAAAAAATATCAGTATTAACCTTGTCAACTTCATAGGCTTGTTATGAGGAAAGCACTTAGTAAACTTTAAAATGCTATATTGAGAATTATAAGGGGTCTTCTTATCTAACTCCCCTCAACACCAATTTTACAGATGAAGAAACAGCATAAAAGAGATGAAACAACTTGTTAAGGTCAGGGAGTGAGAAGAGCCAACATCTGACAAAATTGAGGTCCCCTATTTCTGCATCCCAATCCAGAGCTCCTTCAAATACATCAGCATTGTTACAGGGATAATGACCTCCCTACCACGAGGCAGTACATTTCATTTCCAGGTGGTTCTGGGAAAAACCTTTATGCAGTGTGTAGGATGTTTATAATAGGGAAGCTAGCAGTTCAGATTCTCCTTCAGTCGTCCTGAAGATCGTAAGGCCGCACTATCACCCCAAACTTCTCTCTTTCCAAAATTAAAAATTCCAATATTGTTTTCTTCTCACAGTCACCCATTCTTCCACCAATGCCATTCTCATTATTCCTAAGCTATTTATCCTTACCATGATCCTTGGTAGCTGAACCCCTTCTTACCCTACGAGTCTATCTACCTACTTTTGGCCTCACTCACCTTCCTTCACAGTCTTGATCTTATATATGACTATATCAGTAAGCCACTGGCCCCCTGAAATCCCTTGTCTTGTCCTACCATTGTTTCTGCTTTTCTAATGTTGATTTACCCTCATCATCCAACTTTTTCGCTCATACTCTCAAGTCAGGGAGTTATAATGGATGAAGTCATGAGACAATGTTGTTTAGGTCCACTAAAAATCATGCTCTCCAGCCTCAACTGGACCCTCAATGGGACATGATACTTCTTCTGTTCATCTTGGATTTGCTTCCTATCACATTCCCTATACTAGTTATTCTAAACCTTTTCCTTTTTTCCAACTCTAAGGCCTGAATCTTCTCTCTCAGTGAGTGATCTCAACCCTAATTTTTTTTCAAGAAAATTGACTATCCATGATAAACTACCACTACTCTCCTTGTCTTCACATAAAATCTCCCTATGTCTTCAGCCATCCCTAAGCCCAATTCCATCCAAATACAGTCCAAGAGTAACCTATATCTATCATGTGTAGGCTACTGTGGTAGACCCAAAGAATTTAAGGATAAAATGAAAAGTAGTTTTTGCCTTCATGGAGCTTGAATTTATTTCTACATAAGTATATGTATTAATTTGAAGAAGAAAACACTAATTAGGTAAATTAGGAAAACTCCTCAAAGGAAGAGATCTGTGAAATGAAGTTTGAAGGAGTTAAGAATTCTACGAGATACAGTAGCGTATTGTAGGCAAGGGAGCAGCTTATGCAAAGGAAAAGAGGTTGAGGAAACAGTAATAGGCCAGTGTGGTTAGACTGTAAAATAAACAGGGGGATATAATATGAAATAGACCTGGGGGCTAGAGTCGGATTGTGATGGTCTTTAAATACCAAGCTAAACAGTTGGTTTTATCTTAGAGGTAATAGGGAGCCACTGAGTATTCTTGAGAAAGAATCTGGTAAAATTTGTGTTTTAGAAGGCAGCTTGTCAGTGGATAGGGAACTGAATCTGAAGTCAGGAAGATCAGGTTAAAATCTCACTTCATTTACTTACTATGTGACCCTCAACAAGCCCTTTCTCCTCTTTGGACCCCAAAGGAATAAGATTTATAATCTGTAAAATGAGAAACTTGAACTTGGTGGTCTATAAAGTCACTTCCAGTTAATGTCTATGTTCCTGTAATCTCATTAGTATTTTGACAATTATGTGGAGGATGGGCAATTCTCAATGACTGTTCCACTGGTAACTCTAGCTTTATATGTCTCAAATTGAATTACCTTCCCTATTAAACCTGCTTTTCTCTAATAATCCATTTCTATTATTGATAACACCCTCCTCTAAGTCACCTGGGTTCTTGCACTCAAAAACCTTTAGTGGATCCCCATTGACTATAGTATAAAACATAAATATATCTTAACCTGAAATTTACAGCTTTCATGATCTTGGTCTGATTTTTCTTTATCTAGTTGTTTCTTTGATATGATTCTATATTTTCCTTTGTACATTCACATAGACTATTTCACATGCCTACAAATTGTATTTCCTTATCATTTCTACCTGTCCTTGCTTCCTCCAAAGCCCAGCTCTAGTGCTGTCTCTTCTACAAATCCTTCCCTGATCACCCCCAAACAAAAAATAATTTCTCTTTCCTCACTAGGCACTTTGTCTTAATCTTTCCTTTAGCTTATCATATTTCTAACTTGTATGATATTTCCTATCTACATCTCACCTTATCCCTAACACACTAGAAACTTTCTGAGGGCAGGGAATATGTTGTTTTAATCTTAATATATCCTGATGTTACATAATGTCATGTGTATAATAGGAACTTAGTAAATGCTTATTACATAGACATTCTGAATTGACATGAATACTTACTGTAGCTGTTTAGCTGGTTTATAAATGCACCATGGGATAGCTGAGATTTAAAAGGAATTTTATTTGATTCCTTTCAGGTGAACTGTCTCTGTGGCTCTAATGAGCATTGCAAAGCACTTTGCAGAGAGCAAAGCATTATAGTATTTGCCAGCTATTAATATTATTATGAAATGGGAATCTATGCATATATTTATAATATATTTCTATATCTATATGATATATTGTGTACTAGGTACTGTGCTAGGTAGGTGCTGGAGAAACAATTGGAAAATGAGATAGTCCCTTCCTTTCATGAGCTCATGTTGTAATAAGAGGAAATGCCACATTTAAGGGAATGTTACTCAGGGAAAGACATTGATTCAGTCTGGGAAGTCACAGGAATGGGGAGTAAAGTCACAAGGCAGGCTCTTAACATGCCCTTTCCTGAAGAAATGGTAGGAGTGACTTTATTACAGTTTCCAGAACAAAGGGGTAGGGGTAAGGAGGTGGGGAGGAAGGAAGGAATACATGTACACTATGCCAGGGCATATGGCAAGATGTCCTGTGTGAGTGAATGTGAAACGATTGCTGCTTTTGCAGTCTAGGGATTCTGGGACCCCAACATTCAAGGGCAAACGACATGGGTCGTGCCTCAAAGGAATTACACCCAAGGCTTCTTTCAGCCTGAGACAATGTTTATTAGAGCCTTGGATGACATTTTAAGAATCCATCCTATTTATTGACAGGAAGATTGAATCTGAGTGTTTGTGATGTCAATACAACTGGGCCAGAGCTTAAGGAATCTGAGCACTTTAATGAACCTTTTTATATAAGGAAGATTGAGATGTTATCTGGGAGTGACCTCGTAGTTTGGGATAACTGGGAGATAAGAGAACCAGAAGTAATCAAGGAGGAGCAAAGAGAGGCTAGGTGCAGGCAATGTGAGAAAGTCCAGGGGCTTTTCTTTTTAGGCATTCAGATCCCATCCCCATCACTACCAGTCAGATTGAGTGGGCTAGGTGAGTTTCCCAGTTCCCCTGCTTCTTCATTCACCAGTGAGGATAACTTAGACCCTGGAGTTGAGTAGATTCATTTCCCTAGGGAAGACGAAGTAGTTTTGGCAGGTCTGGACTGAAATGTGCTCTTTCAAGTGTAGAAAGATGAACTAGACTCAGATGGTCTTTCTCTAAAAGTAGCCCAACAATGTTCCAGTTTGTTGTTTCTATTTTGGGGGTACTTAGATGTTTCTATTGAAGAGGTATTCTAACTAGTAATACTGAAAACAAGCCTTTGTTTTCAAACATGAATAAACCCTATTTCTCCTTTTTTCATAGGAGAAGCAATCTTTTTCTTTTATTGTTCTATCTATCACATACTGGTGGAAGAGTTACACTTTAGGTTAACCCACCCGTTCATTCATTCACCAGCCACATATTTATTGAGTGTCTGGTATTGAGGAAAGAACAGTAGATTTGGAATCACATGATCTATATTCAAGTATCAGCTCTGCCACTTGAGGTATATGACCTTGGATAGGTCCTTCAAATCTCTCCTGGTCTTAATTTCCTTATCTGAAAAATAAAAGGGTGGAACAAGATGATTTCTAAATGTTACTTTCAGCTCAAACTCTATAGTTCCATTATCCTTTCTGTTTGGTGAATCTCTAGCTCTGTCAATTAGGAGGCATGACCTGGAGCAAAGCATTTAAACCTCTCTGGGATTTAGTCTCTTTACCTGTAAATTGAGGGGAATAAATTAGAACTAGACAGCTTCTGAAGAGGTGCTTTATAATGATGTTTATGATTTTATGGTTCTTTTTAACTTAATGATTCCATGGGAAGAAAGGTACAAAAATATTCCTTTCCCAGAGAAATCCTGAAATGAAGGTACTTGTCTAGACATTAACAATTCTGCCAAGTGACTGAAAACTGATCTGATAGAGAAATTTGTGTTAAAGGGTCATCTCCCTATTACTCCTTTCCACCCCCAACATGCCTCCCCAATTTCGTACTAAAACAAAAAAAGGCAATCTAATTGAATTATTAGAGATTAGGGCAGGCCACTGAGGGTGAGCTCAAGTCTCTGACAGATTGATAGGATCTGTCAAATGATTGCAAGCATGAAAAATTCTGGTTAGTTGACCAGTACTGACCATCTGGGAGGTTCATTTTATTTTATTTTTTTCAACAACCAACTTCCTCTTCCACTGTCCTCGCCTTTTGTTCTTTCTCCTGTTTGCCACCCTCACCGCCCCCCCCCCCCATTTTGGCTATTAGCAGACCTTTCTTGAAGCTTATCTCACCCCCTTTCTGTTTCTGACCTGCATTGTTCCTTCTCTCTCTAGTCTGTCCTCTGTGGTCTTCTCCCTTTGTCTCTGTGCTGCCCATCCGTCAGACCCTCCCTTCTTTCTACCCTAGCATCTTTCAGCTCTCTCACTTCCATGTGCAGGGCTGGACAGGGTTGGGCTGGGCTGACTGGAGGCTGCTCCAGAGAAAGGGCTAAATAGGGCGTGACTCCAATGTTAATGCCTGAAGTCAAGTCTCCTCATTTAGCCTATGGCTGCTACTGTAGCAGGAGGGCAGACAGGGCTCTTGCAGCTACAGGCAAAGAAAACAGACCGCTTCTCTCATTCCTGACACCCCTGGGAATTCTCTCCTGGATTTCCTTGATCTTTAGGGAGTTCTGTTTTATTTTAATGAACCTCTGCAAACTCTTGTTTGGGAGATAATTGCTTCTCCCAGTGACATAGAGAACAAAAACAGGGACCTAGGCCCTCAGCAGCTCCTCAAAGCAGCCAGCAGGAAGGATACAGTGGCTCTCCCTCCCTTCTTTATGTGATGTGGCCCCACTGCCTGCCTGAAGCTGTCTGAGTTCTGGAGACACAGACCTCTATGATGGCAAGGTTATTCCCTCATAGCTAAGAGAAGGTGGGGAAGAGTAAAGAAAGCTGCTTACTGATTTGGATCTTACACCAGGGCTGAGACAAACTCATTAACATTGCCAGTTCTTGTTTAGTGCCTGTCTCTCTAAGATGTTAAAAAGAGGCATGCATCAGAGGCCAGATGGGGGTTCCATTTGCTAGGTGGTATTATTATTTTTAAACATAGCAAGAATGGTCTAGGAGAAAGGAGAAAGACAGAGGTGAGGGAAAGTAACTTCCTTTGGGAAAACAACTCATCTTCCATTTTAGGGAAATGATCACCTGGTTCCCCCAGGGTAAGCTAGTCTAGCATTATGATCATGGATTGAGAAGTGGATTTGAGCCTGACTGTGCTAGCTCTAAATTTCGCCATTATAAGTGGCACTCTCTGTAGGAATGGTCTGGCTGAAAAAATGGGTCACTCATTCTGTGGGTATGACAGGATCAAGGCAGTTGGTTCAAAGCTCTAGGTTAGGTCTATGATGTTTCCCACCATCATAAAAAAAGGCATTAGGGTCTGATGGAAAAAGAAGAAAGAGGTAAGAGTGAAGGGACAGTTTGAGTAGGGACAGGAGTCATTTAAAATAGAAGCTGAGTAGCAAAGGAGTCTGAGAAATTGGCTTGGGAGTATTTGTGATGGAGATGGGAAGCTGATGGGAAGTTGGGGAATTTTTTCCCTTTATTTTATGACCTCCTTTTCTTCTCTAACTAGGTTGAAACCAACTGTGGCTAAAGCTATGGGCAGGTTAGAAATATATTTCCCCAGAATTTTTTTTGTAAAGTAGGGCAGGGTAAGGTCCATCTTCTCCCCCTTATCCCACCCCACAGACTGACAACTCAGCTTTACCGTATTGGCCTCAAACATGATATGAATCCTTTATGCATCATGGAAGCATTTTGGGAAAGAAGGCCAAGGAAAGAGTGTGCTGACTAAGGAACACTACACATAGCAGAGAACTGGGTATCCATCTCTCCTGCCAGAAACTGCCAGATTTTGTTGAAAGGTCTTCTTTGGATGCTAGAAGCATTATATGTGACTGTGAGAACTCAAAGGAAGAAGGAAACTGGATTGGCATTTAAGCTTAGAGAAAGGCCTGTCAAACAACTCCTCTTTGGGAAAGCTAGGTAGTGCAGTGCCTAGAGGGCTGGGCTTAGAACTAGGGACACTCAGTTCAAAGCTGACCTCAGACACCTTGGGCAAGTCACTTTAGTTTCCTCATCTATAAAATGG
This sequence comes from Potorous gilbertii, assembly GCA_028658325.1. Taxonomy (NCBI): domain Eukaryota; kingdom Metazoa; phylum Chordata; class Mammalia; order Diprotodontia; family Potoroidae; genus Potorous; species Potorous gilbertii. Next base: position 103,423 of record JAQQSK010004189.1, read on the forward strand.
GGCTATGAATAGCCCCTACCTCCTAGAGCTGTTGTGGGGATTGAATAAGATAAAAATTGGAAAGCACTTAACACAGTGCCTGACACATGGTTAATACTATCTAATTGTCAACCTCAGAGATTGTTTTCAGCTTCAAGAAGTGACAACTACACACACTAGGTGCATTTTCTAAGGCACTTCGGAGAGCCTCTATGCTAAGAACTTAGCATGCAGAGCTTTCCAGGCTTCCCTGCCATCCAAACCTGCAGTGACAAGAAGCCTCTTTGCAATCATATTTCAGAGATATGTTCCAAAGGATGCTGAGTTGCTCAGAACAGGTATATGTAGTCTCAGGGCTGTAGGCAGTTCATTTCATTTACTTGTCCCTTTCCACTGAGAGCGCTGCCTTGGAGATTTTAAGTTTTCCCTTTGCTCCTGCCAGCCGGGTCCCTGTGATACTGGAGCTCATCTTCTGGGTGTCTCTCACTGACTCGTCCTCATCCAGACCTTGAAATTATTAGAAGTTGTCCCTGGAGGCAGACACGTGGAGCTGGAGAGTATGATCTTCTGTCTGGAGACTAACACCATTTAACTTAGTGCCACAAAACCACTTTCTCATATAAAGTGACTTCCTCCATTCAGATGGTTTAAAAAAACAAAAAAACATTTTTGCTCTCACAAGTGTCCTCCCAGATGCATCTCATTCCTCACCTTCTGGGCAAGCAGCTGGCACGGTGTTTTCTCACTTCAGCTGGGGTTCAGAAAATCTTCCACAGCATCTTCCCACAGACCATCAGTTCTTTTATTTTTACTTCATACCTTGTCTCGAATTCTTTTTTCATAGCTTGTTTCCTGGACTTACATTTGAAAAGAACAGTATTTCTGAAAATTTCTCCCATGTTTAGTTCTTCTCTGGTAGGTGGCATATTAGGAGAGGAAAATCTCCCTCTTACCCCTTAGGATTAATTTATTTTTCCACAGGATAATTTGGATGATTAAGAAAGTTGGGGAAGAATCTGGGAACTTACTTCTTGTGCTGTGTTTATATACTATTCATAATAGAGAAAGGGTAGTATAGTTGGTATTGGTTAGGTAGGGCACTGTTATCCATGTACAAGAGAAAAGCCTCCAGCACTCTAGATGCATTCCTTTTGGACAAGATAGACAAAAAGTTGCATCGGATGAGATAAGTTGCTATCTGCCCTGTTGGAGGGAATAAATACATTTCAAAGATCAATTTAAGAAGAGCCTATGATTCTAGGACTCTACCCTACATACATTGTACATCAATGGGTCAATGAGTTCCTCAATGTATGTGTAGAGTACATTTGCATGTGTGTGTGTGTATATGTGTACATGCATGCACATGTACAGGCTCATGCTCATGCTGGTTTATGTGTATCTACATGGTTTTGTCTAAATGTAGCTCCCAAGGAGACATGAATAGGTACCTTCATCAACCTTTCTCCAAGGGTCTAGCCTTTCATTCCTGCCAGGAGGGAGGCAAGAGATTGGGGCTATAAGGCTGGCCATTCTAATCTTCTCAGAGGCAGAATACCAGTCTGGAATTCTAATATCTGTCATCCTAAATATTACTAGTCTTGAGAGGCAGGATAAATCTCAGTTTAAGTTGCCCCAATCTATATATTCATAGACTTGAATCCCTTCCCACCCAATGCCAATTACACTATGACATAGGGAGTAGCATATAAACCATTTATCTCAGTGCAAACAAAAGTCAGAGAATTTATGCAGATTAAAATTTATCATATAAGGTAGAGAGTGAATGAGCACTTGCATTGGGAGCAAGATATCTCAGTTCATCCAAAAGTCAGTCTGTCAATAAATATTCATCAAATGCCTACTATGTATGTGCCAGACACTGTGTTTGGCCAAAAGAGGGAATCCCTGAGCTCACCCAAAGGGGAATTCCCTGAAGTCTCTAGTGTAATCTGAGAGTAGGGACATTATTATTAAGGTATTAGACCATCTACCTGTCAGCTTCTTCTCAGTCTTTCACTTCTCAGAGAAGACTTGGAATCCACTGTTGCTCTCTGTTGAAGCTAGAATCTAGAAGAACAAGAATTTCTCCTCTCTTGAGGTCTTGCCAAGTCCTAGTCTCACGTTGGCACTGAGCATCAAGCAATCATTCTTCACCAATGAGGAAAATATTGTATAAATGGTTTAGAGCCCCAGGTTACATTCTTTTTAAAAGAGAAGTTGAACACATGTAGAAAAAAATAAAAAGGAAAAACCTCCCAAAATACAATAGTAATCCATCAAGAATTTTTTTCTTTTTCAATTTTTAAAAAATTCATTAATTTAGTTATTTTTAGTTTTCAACATTCACTTCCATAAGTTTTAAATTTTATCCCTCTCTCTCCCCAAGAAGGAATGCAATTTGATATAGGCTCTATACATTCCTATTGGGCACATTTGCACATTAGCCATGTTGCATGAAAGTATTATAACTAATGGGAGAGACCGTGAGAAAGAAAACAAAACAAAACAAAACAAAAAAGAAAATAGTCTGCTTCTCTCTGCATTCTGACTCTATAATTCTTTCTCTGGATGTGGATGGCATATTCCATCATGAGTCCTTTGGAACTGTTTCAGGTCCTTGCATTGCTGAGAAGGGTAAAATCAGTCCTCACACACTGTAGACCTTTCTGTGAATGATGTTCTCCTGGTTCTACTCACTTCACTCAGCATCAGTTCCTATATATCTTTCCAGAATTTTCTGAAGTCCACCTGTTCATTATTTCTTATAGCACAATAGTATTCCATTACATTCATATACCATAACTTATTCAGCCATTCCCCAATGGATGGGTATGCCCTCAATTCCCAGTCCTTGGCCTCTACAAAAAAAGCTGTTATAAATATTTTTGTACACGTGGGTCCTTTTCTCATTTTTATGATCTCTTTGGGATACAGCCCTACAAGAAGTATTGCCGATTCAAAGGGTATGTACATTTTCATAGCCCTTTGGGCACAGCTCCAAATTGCTCTATAGAATGGTTGACTAAGTTCACAGCTCCACCAGCAATGAATTAGTGTTCCAACTTTCCCACACCTTCTCCAATATTTATCATTTTCCTATTGCAACATGTTAGCCAATCTGATAGGTGTGATGTGGTCATCAAGAAATTTTTCCTAACAGGGTTGTCAAATTGACACAGTGGAAGAATGTCACAGACTTATACACCTAGATTTCAGTGAAGCGTTTGACAAGGTCTCTTAAGCTAGAAAAAGAGCATGGTATACTAGATGAAGTGCTAGACTTGAAGTCAAAAAGAGTTGGCTTAAAATCCTGCCTTGGACTCATTAGCAGTGTAATTTAGGATACCACTTAATCTACCTGTACCTCAGCCTCCTCATCTGTAAAATAATAGGATGGGACTTGAGGACCTCTTAAGACCTTTCTAGTTTCAAATCTATATTTTTGTGAATGAGATGCAGGGAGCTGGGCTAAATGTTAGTAGTTAGGTGAGTTAAGAACTTGTTGAAAGACTGGATCCAATGAATACTTAATAGGTCAAAATCAAGTTGTTAAGAGGTCCCTAGTGAAATGTTTCAGGGATTCATTTTTGATCTGGAACTGTGTAAAATATTCATCAGTCATTTTGATGAAGATATAACTCTTGATTCTTTCCACTTTTGTGTCATTTGAAAATTTGGTAACAAATTAGAAAAGTGAGTCAGGACTCAAGAAACTCCTCAAAGGCTAGATCAATGGGTCAGATCTAATTAGACCAAATTTAGCTAGGAGAAATGAAATTACATTCAGTTTTTAAAATCTATATGTGGTTTAAAAATCAACTTTCAAGTACATAAAGAGGGAAAGGTGACTGGATGATAATTTTTGTGAAAAAGATTTGGGAGATCTGGGAGATGAAATCTCCATAGAAATCAACAGTGTGACATGGCAATCAAAAAACTAACCCAATGTTAAAATAAAAGAGACATAGTGATATAGAACGTTCAGAGAACTGAGCTGTATCTCAGTCAACATGTTTCAATAAATGCCTCTTGGATTGCTTTCCTCATTTAGTAAAAATTTTGCCCTCTTCTGAGACTTATTCTACTCTAACTTTTGGCATGAAATAGGAAACCTGATCTCTGTGCAGTTCTCAGCAGAACAAGTGGGAAGCTTCTCCCCTGGCAAGATTTTGGCACTGGAAATGAGTCACAGCATCACCTTGGTGATCAGTTCCTGATGCCATGGTTTGTTTTTAACTCCATGATTTGAAATTTCTTTTTTTTTTTTTACATTTTAAAGTGACTTCCCTTGCTAAGTAAAATAGTAGGAGGTGACACAGACCTTTCAAGTTCTAACATTTGCTAAGTTAAAGCCCTAAAGAATGGGACTTAAAGATTCAGTGAACTACGAGCCAAATAAAATCTTGGCAGGTGTTAGCAAAACCAATCTCCTGGAAGGTGTCCCAAGTCCCTCCAAGTGATCTTAAGTCATGTGCCATATACACAGAATGATAACACTCAGATGTGTCAAGACAGATCATAGTATTTGCCTTATAGTAATCATAATAAACTAGCATTTGTATAGTGCCTTAAGGTTTCAAATCACTTTATAAATATCTCATTTTATCTTCACAATACCACTAAGAAGTAGGGGCTACCACGTTCTCTGTATTTGAGGATACATTTGAATTTAGGTCTTCTTGACTCTAGGTCTAGTGCTCTAGCTACATCACTGTCCAACACTTTCAAGTTTGCAAAGAAATCTACAGATGTCACTGGTTATCTAGGGGCCACCCCGCTTCTGCGTTAGACTCCCTCTCTGGACTCCTGATGACTAAATTCAGTCTTGGGACAGATAGCCTGATCCCAAAGAGAGACAACTGACCAGATTTTCTCATGCTTTCTTGCTCATCATGGTCCTACCCCAGAATTCTGTGGAAGACCTCTTAAAACATACATTTTTCAGCTTTAGGGTCTTCCCAAAAGACCTTTCACAGTTCTCCCTCACTCAAAACAAAGTCAAGTCAAAGTCATGTTATTTCTCTGATGGCATGGTCTTCTTTGGCAACGAAGGATGAACACAGCACAATAACAACAGGACCCTTTCTAGAAAAAAAAACTACTATTCAATGTACAATGGTAGGTATTAGGTATATGACAGCTATTTATTTAGTCCTCCACAAATGAAAGAATTAAATGGGTTATCTCGAGATTTCAAAATTAAATTGAAATTTATTCAACATTTATGTTTTTCATTAGCTGTAGTCATTTTTAAATGAGTGACATTATGCCATAATAGAGTCGTGGACTTGTGATCAAGAATATTTAGGTTCAAATCTAACCTCTGTCACTTTTATAAACTGTTTGACCATAGGTAAGTCAATTTCATTATCTGTTCCTCAGTTTCATTATATGTAAAATGGGAATAATAGAACCTACTTCACAGCATTGTGGTGAGGCATCAATGAGATAAGGTGTATAAATTGATTTTAAAATTTTAAAGCATTATATAAATATAAATAAAAATGTTGCATAAATTATATAAATATATAAATTTATGTCAAGTCATATTTTTATCAAAATAAGGCAATATCACTCTTTTTTTGTAGAGATGTACTTTATTTCATCAGTTCTCATTCTTCTAGACTGCTCAGTAGTATTTGACACGACTGATCACCTTTTCTGCCTAGACACTTTCTCTTCTTTGTGTTTTTGGGATACTATTCTGTCATTTCTTCTCTGCTCTCAGTGACTGCTCTTTCTCTGTCTCTTATGCTGGTTCTTCATCCATATCATACCCATAAAACTTAGATATACCCTAAGGCTCTGTTCTGGTCCCTCCATGCTATCTCACTTGATGATTTCGTCATTTCCAGTAGGTTTAACTATACTCTCTATGTGTATTATTCCAAGATATGTATATCCATCCCTAGTCTCTCTCTTGAGCTATAACCGTACATCACCTAAATGTCTCATAGGTATCACAACTCAACATGTCCAAAACACAACTCGTTATCTTTTCCCTCAATGTATTCCCCTCTTTCTACCTTTTCTATTTCTGTCTGTGGTGACACTAACCTCCTAGTCATTCAGGTTCATATCTGTGGTGTCATCCTTGACTTCCCATTCTCATACTTATATTCAATCTGTTGCCAAATCTTACTATTTCTGTCCTCATAGCATCTTTCATATGTGTCCCTTCTCTCTACTCACACACTCAGAACCCCAGGTTAGGTCTTCAACCATCTCTTGCCTGGATTATTGTGTTTTCCTTTTAACTAGTCTCCCCTGCCTCAAATCTCTCCTCATTCCAATCTCTATTAAGTTGCCAAGGTAATTTTTCTAAAATTTGTATTTGACTGTGTAAGGTATCCCTCACCCCAATTCACTGTTTGGTTACCTCCAGGATGAAATATAAACTCCTTTTTTTTGAGGAAGGGAAATTAAACCTCTTTATAATCTTTCCCACTCTTTCCTTTCCAATCTTATGCTTGATTTCCTCCATACCTTATCCATACTGTATCTAGATACATTGACCTTTTACTATCTTCTTTGTGCCAGAAATTTCCCTTGCCTACAATGTCCTTCTTCCTGACCTCCATTTCTTGGTTTTCCTGGCAGCTCAAATCCCACCTTCTGCAGGAAGCATTTCCTCGTGTCCCCAACTTCAAGTGCCTTCTCTCTGAGATTACCTTCCATTTAGTCTGTATGTGTCTTGTATATACCTATTTATTTTCATGTTGTCTCTCTACTAAAATGTACTCTCCTGAGAGCAGAGACTATTTTCACTTTTCTTGATATCCTGAGTACTTGAAACTATCCATGACACATAGTAAATTCTTAAATTGTTCTCTAATTAATTCTTGTTTGGGAATTGCTTTTCCTTTATTTTTATTTTGTACAAGATTGTAAAATTACAAAGTCCTTGATGGTGGGATTCTGGTATTACAAATTCTTTAATTTTCTCAATACCTATATGTCACAGGGCTTTAAACACAGTAAGCATTTCCTGAATATTTTTTCATTAACTTGCCACCTAGGTCTGATAGTAGGCAATGCATATACGTAAGAATAGGAACTAGTTATAGGAACTTGTCATCTCATGAGCATTGTAAACAAACAGATATGAAAATTCTCTCTACCAATGCATGTAGGCACTTCCTCTGAAATTGGTAGAGAGTTGTCTAGTTCTTTAAAGGTATGAATGATTCATCCAGAGTCACACAGCCAGTGCGTATCAGTAGATACACCCTTCTAGTGGAATCACTACTCTATAAGATGAACTGGGTTGATTATGGATATGTAGGGCCAATATAACATTTCTTTCCCCAGAAAGGGAAATAAAAGTCTCATCTCCTGTGAATCACTCTCCATTGGAAGCTCTGAGCCTTCACTGTAAATATGACTTGATCTACTGCAAAAGAAATACATGCCACAAAGAATGGAATTTACTGGCATTACAAATGTGTCTTCATAAAAAGATATACATTTTCTTTTTATTTATTTATTTTTATTTTTCTGCAATTACTTGTAAAAGCAATTTTTAGCATTCTTCTTAAAAAAATATATTTGAGTTACAAATTCTCTCCCTCCTCTCTTCCTCTTCCTCCTCATTGTGAAGGCTAGAAATTTGATATAAGCTATGTATGTGCAGTCATGCAAAACATATTTTCAGATTAGTCATGTTGTGAAAGAAAATACAGACTAAAAATGAAAAAAAGCCACCCCACCCCACAAAGAAAAATAAAGAACGTAAAAATAAGTATGCTTTGATTTGTATTCAGATTCCATCAGTTCTTTCTCTAGAGATGGATAGCATTTTTCATCATAGTGCTTAGGAATTGTTTTAAATTGTTGCATTCTGAGAATAGCTAAATCGTCCACTGCTCATTGTACAATATTGCTGTTACTATGTAAGATGTTCTCCTGCTTTGGCTCATTTCATTTTGCATCAGTTCATGTAAGTCTTTCCAGGTTTTTCTGAGAGCATCCTGCTCATCATTTCATAGTGCAATAGTATTCCATCATGATCATATACCACAACTTGTTCAGCCATTCCCCAATTTGACGGGCATCCTTTCAATGTCCAATTCTTCACCACTACTAAAAGATCTGCTTTAAACATTTGTGTAAATATATGTTGTTTTCCTTTCATAAAAAATTGTTAAAGAATGTTGCCCTTTCTGTGTTATCAAGTGTTGTGACCTAGGCGCCTCCTTGCTTATGGTCATATGGTTGCCACCATCCTTCAAAAACTGAGTTTTTATTTAAGTGAAAAAGTAATATTCTATAGTATAGAGGGTATAATTAATGATAAATATTTTTGATGTTTTTATTATTTTTATTTTTTCAGTTCAGAATTCTCTCTCTCCTTTCCCCCAAGAAGGCAAGAAAAAGAAAATCTATTACATATATGTGCATGTAAACATGCAAAACAAATTACGGCATTATTCATGTATAAAATAAAAATAAAGGAAAAGCAAGAAATAGATGAAAATATCCTTCAATTGCGCTCGGAATCCATTTGCATCATGGGCTCTTTGAAACTGTGGTTGAGCATTATGTTGATCAGTTTCTCAAAATTGATGATATTCACAATGTTGCACTTACTGTATTATATAAATTATTTTCTGAGGTTTTGAAATCCTCTCCTTAATCGTTTCTTACAGAACAGTAGTATTTCATCACATTTATATGTCATACTTTCTTCAGTCATTCCCCAGTTGATGGATAGAGGATGTAGATTTTAGAATAAGTTGAGAAATGGTTTAGATAAAAGCAAGGGAGATAAAGCAAGATTTCAAGATAGAAAATGAATAGAAAATTAATGCTTAGGTCATTGGAGGCTCCAGTTAGCTTTCAGTTTTGAGTAGTGTCTACCATTTTGCCTTCCCCACTCATATTCCCCACTAACTTAGTACTGCTGTTGCTATAAGAAATCCCCAAACAACACATGGATCCTCGTGCTCCTTCATCTTAACTGGGCCCTCATTGTGATGTAAAATTTATTTATCCTTTATTAGCTCCTGAGCACCTTCCCTTAGCTCTCTAACACATTCCCCAAAGCTGATTTTTGAAGTTTCTCTTTAACCTAGTCTCCTACTCTACCTCTTTTCCTTACTCTTCACAGGTGACCTCATTTCCTATTTTACTATCCACTTCAACTCTCTTTACTCCCCACCTCTACCATTATAAACTTCTCAATTTTTCTTCCTCTCCTTTCTTACAGTTACAGAAAATGAAATGGCCTCTTTGCTTGTCAAGGACTAACCCCTCTTGGTTTTTCATCTCATTCTTTGTCATCTCCTTGACCTTCTTACGTTGATGATCACTCTTTTCTCACACATCCTCAATTCTTCCCTCTGACTCCTTCCCTTCACTTTACAATCATTCCATATCTTTGTCCTTAAACTAAAACCAAAAACCTTCCCTTGACCCTTTTACACTATTATGTTATGGTTATCTTCTCCTTCATGGAAGGCTTCCAGAAAAAGTAGTCTATACTTGCTGATTCCCTCAGCTCACCACCCACTTACTTCTTATCCACTTGCAGTCTGTCTTCTTTTTCCCAACTCTCTGCTAAAAAAAACTCTCTTCAACTTCTCTAATGATCCCCTTAAGCGCTTTTATCCATCTACCTGTTTTCTGTTGTCTTCAGCCTCAATCTCTTTGATGCATTTCTTCACACTCTCCTTTTATTTGGTTTCTGAGACTCTTCTCTCATGCGATTCTGCTCCTCCTTCTCTGCCTGGTCCCTTTCAGTCCCTCTTTCTGGTGCCTCATTCCCTTCACACTCCTTATTTGTATGCATTCCCCCTAAAGTTCTGTCCTCAGTTCTAAAGAGCTTTGGCTCTTTCTACACACTCTCCTTTGAGGCTATCATCCACATTTTTGGCTTCAGGTATCCACTCTGTTTAGTATTTTATTCAAATATCTACCTCTAATCATTGTTCCAGTACATATGTCTAACAATTAATCAATGAATAAGCAAATCTGTTGAGTATTTACTGTGTGCCAGAATTTGCCTAGGCACTGGATAAGATAGGTACAAGGAACAAAAGAATCCCTCCTCAAAAGGAGCTTATATTCTAATGGAGGGGCTTAATTCTAATCATCTACTAGCTATTATTACATGGAAGTCTCATTGCAGTAGCACATCAGATTCAATATTCACCAGATCCAACTCCTTTTCCCTTCCCAATCTGACTTTTCTTCCAGCTTCTCCTTTTCTGTTCATGGTACCAACATCCGTGGCTCATAAACTTGGAATTATTTTTGATTCTTCCTTTCCCCATCAATCATATCTAATCCATGACCAACACCAGTTGATTCTACGTCATCATTCTCTCTCCCACCTGCATTTTCTTTCTATCCCTCTTTAACTCCTCTCCTTTTTTATCACAAGATTGATAGGTTCTCAGCTGATCTGCCGTCCATACTTCCATTTTCCAAGCCATCTTTTCAATCTGTTGCCCTAATCACAACATTACTCAACTCAAAAAAATTGGTGGCTCCTCACTACCTATGGAATATGATATAAACTCCTTGTTCTGAAATTCAAGGACCTTTTCAATTCATTTCAGTATGACCTCATGCTATTCTTCTTAACTTTCCCAAGAGTTAGTTTCTTTTCTACAAAATGAGGGGATTGGACTAGAAGGCCTTCAAAGACACGATAAGCTCTTGTATTATACTTACTTTTCCCTATATCTTGTCTACACAATTACTTTTAATGCAAGAATTGTCAATTACTCATCTTTCTATTTAACACAGGTGTCAATAGCAGAGTTGTAGTTTCTTGGCATTAATTTGAAAGTGCCACCATTTTCACTAAGCCATTAGTTTAAATGAGTAACTATGTCCCCTTTTGGATTCCAGGTGAGATTTTAAAAGAGACTTTCTACAATGTCATTTTGGAAGATGTCAAGTTGCACACTTTTTTGGGTAAAGAAAGAATTAAGTTTATATTTGTGGTAAGGGAGAGAGCCAAAAAGAATGGTTTTTGAGTAAGACTGGATTCTTAAATTAACTGTCTTTCTAGTTCCTTACCTATGTTGGGACTTTGGGTATCAGAAAATGGGGTGACACTATATAAAATAATCCTCTGTTAATAGGAAATGAACTAATTATTCCCCTACTGTGCTTTGCCACACCTACTGGCAAAAAAATCTCTAAGGTAGGAAAAAAGAATTGAGCCAAGAAAGGACTGGATTGCATTTAAGAGCATTTTCTGCTTACCTCATTGAGAATAGATAGGTCACACAAATTGATGAGTTGATGAACCAGATTCTTCCTCCCTATATGGGAAACTCTCTCCTTTGAGGTCAAAAAAAGGACTTTTTCCCCATCCTACTCTCAGAATATGACATCATTGCATGATCTGACATGGTTAAAAGAATAAGGGGGCTTTCCAGACCCCTCCAAATGGAGTGTGCCTCTTCAGGAAAGAGTGGGAAGAGATATCAAGGCAGCCATTCTCAGTACTGGAATATAGCTCTCAAGAGAAAATATGCTTCTCAGTTGAGTTTAATTCATCCTTTTCTGTTTCTAGTTATTTTTTGGATCTCAGCTCTCACCTCTTTGGTAATCATACAGATAGGTTCTATAAGTTACTTTCCTCAAGTAACAGGAAAAAAAGAATAATAGGGGTGGGAGTGGGGAAACAGAGAAGAAAAAGACCCTAAAGTGTGTTCTGTTTTCATCAGAGGTAGTCATATAGTGATTAGTACTCTCCTTAGAACTAATGAAGAACATCTTACCTACCTAACATCTTTAAGAGGTAAAATATACATTAAAATTAATTATGTATCTCTTGAAAGTTCAAGTGTTCTGATACTCTTTTTCACATTAACTATATTATCCTATGAAGGCAGGAAATACATCATCACAATTTTACCAATAAATAAAATGAGGCAGAGAGGTAAAGTAATCTGGTTGAATTAACTTAGTAAATCAGTAACTGAGCTCAGAACTAGGGGAGAATTCCTTTGACCTTTCTTAGAACTACTCAGATTTTAAAGTATTAAATGTTATAGATTGAGAACTAAAATAGACACATCTAGTCACCACATTTAGATGAGAAAATAGGCACTCATGAGAGCCAAACTGCGACTCATACTTATTTCCTCTGGCTCCAAATCCAATAGTTACAGAATTCTTGGGTTTGTGTCTTTGGTGTCCCTGACTCTAAAACAGTATTTTTCTTTTGTTTATTTGTCCGGTTTTACTCTCTGAATTCATACATTTTTTTTATAGCCAGGATCTGTATACATCAGGGATGAACATTGGGACCTTTTTGGGTTCTCATCTATATATCTCTGGAGTCCTGCTGCTGCTTTCTCTGAAGATTAAGTATTTTGTACCTCAAAAGTCTGAGGGGTAGCTCAAGGCCAAGGACATGCAATTTTTCTTTTTAGTGTATGTGAAGCATTCTGATCTAAAATAAAGTCTTATCACTGATCTACTATTTTGAGATTTTGCAAATTTCAGGGTTCTTGTCCCTAGTTTGGGTCTGGGCAACACAACTAAAGACTTGCCCCTTGTTGGCCTCCAGAAGATAGCAAGCTGGATGACTAGATTTAGAACAATTGAATTACAGTCTCACACTTGGTCCAAGCTTCCTGTTGCGGTTATTTGGTTGTAGGCTGTAGCCAAAGTCTGTGGACTGAACCTGAAGTCTTGCTTCTAAATCAGAGTTCCAAACTCATTCCTAACCATGCTTGGTATACAGACTCAAGCCTGGTCTTGTTGGATCTGTGATTCTGCTCTTTGTCCTGATAGATACCTAAAGACTCCAGTCTCAGCCCATGTTTGAATCTCTCACTGCTCCAGAATCAGAGTGACAGCACTGCCTTATCCTTTCTGTCCTTACTCTTTTCCAGATACTCCATCTCAGTGCTTGTATGTGCAGGATCTGAGTATACAGATATATATGCAATGAATATATATATATATATACAAGTATACAGCTACCCTCTGCTGGAAGGCTCAATGTGAGTCTTCCTGACTGGACCCATCTCAGTAACCCATAGGACACTAATCATCTCTTTATGCTTACCTGGGCTGGAAGAACAGCTCACTGTAGCTTTTTGTTGGGTTTAGTTAGAAATCTCCTTAGGATCACTATTCAGCTTAATGTTCTTTGATTTTTGTTGGAGTAGTGGGAGAGAGCTGGACTTTATCATTTCCTCTTTCACTGATGTTTTTCTAGGCCTCTAGAATTCTTGGACTATCTTTTTTAATATCATCAGGTTATAAGATTTAGTAGTAGAGAGGGCTTTTTATATTCATTTTTATCTTGGACATCTTGTGCCTACATAAATCTATGCATAGTAATTCTGGCATTGACTGATGGATGTTCTCCTTCACCTGTATATAATGGTTTCCACCTTCATTTTTATCTGCCAGGAAAATTGCTCTATTTAACATGCAAAAGATTCTGCCACAGACACTTTGTTATATATATAGAGATTTTTAAAAGTCAGTCACCAGTATCTTAAATACAAAAGCCCAAAGTTGAATCTCTTTCTTTGGGGAATTTGAAACAGTTAAATAAATTGGAATTCCTAATGGGTTTCTAGGTCTCTCCAGTATGTAACTTACTCCAGTATGTAACAAATGACCAGTCATTTGTGAGATGATGGTTTTACAGCATTTCAAATTTGAAGGGGACCTCAGAGCCTATCTAATCCAACTTGTACCTGAAGAAACTATTAGGCTGGTTCTTACTTATAAGCAGATAGCAGCTATCCTAAATTTTTAAATTTCTACTCTCTATGGCTTTACAGGAAGTAAATATATGAATAAATGAACATATACATGCATATATATAATACATGCATACATATATACACAGGTGTGTGTATATATTAACATGTATACATGTAAATGTATAAATATACATACATGTGTATATATGTATGTGTGTATATGTATATACATACACACATGCATATGTATATATGGTAGCACAGTAGATAGGGTGCCAGGCCTGGAGTCAGAAAAACTCATCTTCCTAAGTTAAAATCTGGCCTCAAAAACTTACTAGCTGTGTAATCCTGGGCAAGTCAGTTAACCCTGTTTGTCTCAGTTTCTTCATTTGTAAAATGAGTTGGAGAAGAAAATGGAAAACTACTTCAGTATCTATGTCAAGAAAACCCGAAATGGGGTCACCAATAGTTGAACACAATTGAAAAAACAAATTAATAGCTGTACATATGTGCGCGCGCATGCACATATATGTGTACACACATACATGTACATGTATGTATATATGTATATATATGTATATACATATACATGTATATACATATACACATATACATATATACACATATATATGAAATGAATGTGCATATAGAAAGTGGTCATATGTATGTATACATATACACACAGGTATTCTCTTAGTTTCCAGTCCTTTGCAACCCCATATAAGTTGCTATGGATGGATATTTTTGCACATCTATATCTTTTTTATCTTTATATGATCTCTTTGGAGTATAGACCTAGATATTGGAGAGTCAAAGGGAATCTACAATTTAGCAACTTTTGAGATATAGTCAAATAGCCCTGCAAAACATTTGACCAGTGAATAGCTCCACCACCTGTGCCTGAATGTATGTTTTCCCACAGCCTCTCTAGCATTTACAATTTTCCCTTTTTTTCTGGACAACTTTGGCAATCTGATGAGCGTGAGGTAGAAACTCCAAGTTACATTTCCCTAATTGTTTGTGTTTTGGAATATTTTTATATGACTTTCAATCATTTGAATTTCTTCCTCTGATAACTGCCTTTGCTCATTTATCAATTGAGAACCACTGCCCCTCTTCCATTTCTCTCTTTGCTGCAGAGAACTGAATTCCAGGGGAGAGAAGTCCAGAAGTACCATGACTTTGTGCCACCTCAAGCTTTCCTTAGTCTAGTTTACAGGGAATGGAAGGGAATCTGATTATACAGAGTCTACTGTGTGCTAAGCACTGAGCTATATGCTTTTTACAAATATTATCTCATTTGATTTATAGCATGAATTACTGCTACCAAAAAAGACAGTTTAAAATGGGTGCTTAATTATAATTATAGTTTTTTTGTTTATCCTTTAAGGCTTCATTTTTGAGTTCTTAAAATTTTACAAGAAAAAGAACAGGTATATAAGCAAAGCAAGTAGCTGATTGGATCCTTCTTGTTCATCAGTCACCCTTAGTTAAAAGAATCACTGTGCTTAAATGTTGTAGGAAGATCAGGTGCCTGGTCAGGAAATCTGATGTTTATTTTTTTTAGTTCAGAACTGTGATATCATGGGCTTAAGGGAATACTCCTGGTGTGGAAATTCTCTCCATGAATGGAGAACAGTAATCCTCTGCAATTGATGGCCTTAGAAGGGGTCCCTGAGGGGTTAATCAATTAGCTTGGAATCATAGAGCTAATACTCATCTGAGGTAGGACTTGAATCCAGGTCACCCTGACTCCTGGGTAAGCCTGGCTGTTCACCCATCTGAGGGAAAATATAAACCTCTCTTTATCATCTGCTCATCTACTAAAGGAGAGTTCAATTTGTTCCTGGATGAGATCTATTCTGTATACACTCCATTTTTCTGCCCTCAATTTCCTGTCTATGTTCTCAGGAATCAACTGACAGCATCCTCTCAGTTTCAGTACCACTTTACTAGATGTCTGAGACTCAGTAGGGTCATGACCCACTGATCAACCAATCAATTAACATTTATTGATTGAGCACTTATCATATGCCAAACTCTGTGCTAGGCATATGATGATACCAAACTCTGTGCTAGGCATATGATGATACAAAGACAAAAGTGAAGACTGCCCATGGTCTCTAGAAAGTGGGGAGAGACAACATGTATATATATAGAAATATACAAATGTATACATATATATTATATATGTGAGAGACATACACATGTAAGTATGCATACATAATTAAACATACCATATTTAGTACCTTCCTAACTGAATCACCTTAGAGCAATTATTTATATATGTGTGTATGCATGCATGTGGATACATAGAATCATATTGCATTTATTCTATGCATGTAAATAATGTATGTAGACATTATATTGTAGGTAATTATTTACAATGAGTATTTAAATTAGGTATTTAAAATGATCTTGTTTCTGGGTGTTTCTGTCCCAGGTACCTGAGTGCCAGCACAAATTCTCTTCCTGAGGCATCTGAGGCTTCCACATTTTCTATTTAGTTCCATATACCTCTTTCATGAACTTGATTTTTGAAAATATATTTTTGTTACTAAATTTCTATATAACTGATTTATTTTGTAATTCTATAAGTTTAATTCCTATGGAATTCTATATATTTTATATATTCTATGCATTTAGAAATATTGTTCTGAGAATGGGTCCAAAGGCTTCACCAGACTTCCAAAGAAGGGGATGCATGGCACACCAAAAATTTAACTCAGGCAGTGTTGCTCTTCTGAACAACTAATGAGACCCACTTGGTCTTTGCCTAATATAAGACTCTAGGACTCCTTTCCCTTATTAGTCACTATTCTCTCCCCCATCTTCTTCTTTGGTTTCCCTTCTCAGAATCAGTCTAATTGCCACTTTAGTCTTAGTACACAGGATTAGTTTTTGTACATCATTTAACATAATGGGAATTTCCTAATGGTAGAGAAATAAATACAAGAAGGCAGATTAGGTAGTGGGTAAGTTATGCCTTAAAGTTCACTTTTCTTCACTAGAATCTTTCCTCTCACCCAATGAACCCTGCAGAGATGATCAGCTTTCTTCTAGCTATAGTAGCTTTCTTGCTTATTCTTTTAAAAATTAAATATATTTTGCAATGAACAAGAATTTTTTTCTCTCCATCTCACTCTTCCTCTTTTCCCCAACTAGGAGGAAAATATGCAACTTGTAACAAATATGTACATTTTCAAGGAAAACAAGTCTTCACAATGCATGTCCAAAAATGTTTGTCTCACTCTGCATAGTTGAATTATCACCTCTCTGTCAGGCGTAACTCTGTTCATCATATATTTTTGGACTTTTTTTTTTTTTAAAAAATAGAAAGTGAGGCTTTAAAATTAAGAGTTCTGTCAAGACATTATGATGCCTCCTTGAGAACAAGATAGTGATTGATTTTCTTCTACACAACTGCACCACAGGCTTATCTATTGTCACTTGTGCAGGACTGTGACTCACAGCGGGGACTTCTCCCATTCTCAGCCCTAAGTACCTTCCTGTAGTACCAATGCTTCCATCGCCATTCACTGCCATTCTTCATTGGAGAAATGAGTTCATTCAAAAAAACAAACTGAAGTAAAATGACAGCATCTTGGCTCCATACTCAGTTCACAACTGTTCATTTAACAGGGTTATGCTTCCATCTTCTAACTGAAGACATCTTCATGGGGACAGCTGCTCTAGTGCCCCAGATTGTGCTGTGTACATCACAGTAGGAAATGGCAAGAACAGCAGGATTTCAGGAAAGTAGTTGTATATCAGAGAAGAGGCCAGTGTCACAGCATGGGACTGGGGAGAGGGTGGGTGGTAAGCAGAAGTAGGGAGGGGAAGGCTCTCTTATGTTCATTCATTCATTCATTCTTCACATTAGTAAGGGAACAGTTAGAGGAAGCCAGAATTTTCATCTTATATTTTAATAAGAAATTGAGAGATTCTTACTTTGCTCTATTTGTTCATTTGTGATTACTGTCATTTGTGCTGTATATGTGAGCAAGCTGATGGACTTGCCTACAGAGAGGCACTTGGGTGCAATGGAAAGACCAAATGCCTGAGTTAGAATCCCGATTCTCCTGGGTTTGACAGTGTTAATGTTGGGCAAATTAGTTAACTTCTTTGAACTTCAGGTTCCTTGTCTGCAAGAGAAAATAATTAAACTAGATCAAAAGTTCTTAACTGGGGTTTACAGACTCCCAGCATGGCCACATAGAAACTTTATCAGGTCTGTGAACTTGGACAGAAAAAAACCACACTTTAATTTTCACTTACCTCTAAACTGACATTTAGCACTTCATTTAGCTGTTTTAAAACATTCTAAGAAAGCATACGTATGCTTCAGCAGACTACTAAATGCAACTATGACACATAAAATGGTTAAGAACCTCCAGAACAAATGATCTTAATAATCTCTTCCATTTCTGTCATTCTATGACTTACGTCTACTTTGATGTATGGACCTATGTTGTAAGTTAGCAGGACCTGGAACAGAATAGACATAATATGAATGTGTTTGGTTTTGATGGTCTACACTGCCCTACCCATTTGACAAGTCAATACTAAAGAGACTTGTGCAAGTCATGTCATCATTTCTCTGATATCATGATCTTGTTCAAACATGAAGGACAAACACAACAGCAACTAAAGAGACTATGTATGGCTAAGGTGAAGTTAATCTGGATTAGAGAAAGACTAGACAATTCCAAAAAGCTTTGCACTTGTTAACTTGGAGGAATTCCTTCTATCTTCTCTCCTTTCTCTGATGCTACACTATTTACATAAATATATTGCATTCTTTATTGTTAGCTTTCCAATTGATTCACAGGAGTGATAGTAGAGGTCACTCAGGAGAAAAATAAGATTAACAAGAGTCTCTTGAGACTGAAACAGAATTTGAACAAATCCTTAGAGGTGAATGACTCTGGGATTGATCTTTGATATTTGAATGTATTGATTTTTGTTTGGTGCAGACATTTTAAACAAGGTGACCTAAGAAGACCTTCTTATTCCCATTTACAAAGAGAGATCAGCATGACAGATTCTATGTTGAACAGCAGTCACAGCCTTTATGATGCATTCGTTATTTTCTCAAAAGGGAAGATGATAGATTAAAAAATGTATTTTTAAAAAAATGTTTATATTATTTTTTTTGTTTCCTTTTGTATTAGTTTCTAAATATGTCCTTCCCAATTCTCGTTCCCAGGGAGCCATCCTTTGTAGCAAAGATTAAAAAATAAAGAGAAAATAAAACGGACAACTTTATTCTCTATTGTTTCATTCAGAAGTGAGGAAACAGGAAGGACTGAGACTGTTTCACTTTTAAGACTCAATTATCCATCTTTTTAAAAGAAGATCCTTCATATTTGGATCAAACATGTCAGCACTGGTGAATTTTCAGTGATACTAATAAAGGTGCTTGAAAAAGATTTTCAGGAAACAAATCTAAATTGATTTAATATTTGTTTAGGGAACATAAGTTGTCATTTTTCATGTGTGTGTGTGTATGTGTGTGTGTGTATACGTGCATATATACATATATACTATATGTACTTACTCCCCTATATGTGTATATATGTATGTGTGTGTGTGTGTGTGTGTGTATAAGATTGCTCAGAAATAGACAGAGATACTGAGAGAGACAGACACACAGAGAGAGACTGGATCTGTGATTTCATTGGCCTAGGGAACTCCCAGGTGGGGATCCTCCATCTGCTAAGAACATTGCTTTCTCTGAAAGTTATAGTCATATAAAATTGCCTAGAGTACTGAGAGGTTAACTACCTTGCCTAAGGTCATCCAGGCAGTCTGAGTCAGGCCTGTATTTAAGTATAGCTCTCTATCTACTAGGAAACATCTCTCTCTGTCTCTCTGTCTCTGTCTCTCTCGGTGTGTGTGTGTGTGTGTGTGTGTGTGTGTGTGTATGTGTGTGTGTGTGTGTGTATGTATGTACATGTGTGTGTATGCACGTGTGTGTGTGTGTTTCTCTGTCTCTATCTCATTTTTTTTAATTGTAAAAGGCCATTTGCTCTGTTTGTAGACTTGAAAACCTCATTATGCTGAAGCATGTAGGCAGTTTTCAGAAAGATATAAATATTAATCTCAAGTCAGGAAACTCTGCTGGTCTGAAATAGATCATTGTTCCTTGTTCTTTAAAAAAGATTTCTTTAACTTCTACTTGGCACATTAACAGAATAGCAGAATTTCTTCTGAGCTTTCAAAACCTCATCATTACACTGAACATCCTAACAATATTAGTGCAGTTCTAAGCTTTAATAATTTTAAATTGCACTTAGAGTTTTGGGACACTTGGTCTATTTATTGTCTATCCTAATAAAATATAAGATCCTTGAGAGTAGAGATAATTTCATCCTTTGTATTTGTATTTTCCATTCCTGAAACGCACATGACTGTCTTCTTTACTTTAGCTGGGGGTTTTTTCTTAGCTGTAGGACAGAATGTTGTCCTGTGATTCAGAGGGTTCACATTCTCTGCTGGTCCCAGTCAGTTTACTGAGTAATAGACAATCAACTCTCTTCCCTGTGGTTGCTTAGATCCTTTCCCCAACTCTAGTTATAGGTAAATTCATTTATTAGCAAAGTATTCTTAGCAAATAAAAACATATATCTTTTGGAAATAGAAACCTGTACTTGAAAAGTCTACTACTCTTATGACAATGACTACAACTGCTTCTACTACCACCATCACCACCACCACCACCACTACTACTATTACTAGTACTATCATCAACAACTACATATTCTATACAGAAAGAATCCTTAGAAAAAAAGAAATAAGAAAATCCCTTGCTTCTTGGGCTCTGGGGACTGGAAAACTGAAACCTCTTCTCTCCTACAAGATCCCTGGAGATAAGAACATTGAAGTATTTGGATTGAATTCTAGGCTAGACTGGGACAAAATGGTATATGTCTAAATTAAATGCTCTTTATTAACTGACATCCCACTTCTCTGCTCTTAGGGGAAGCATGGCTTACCTCTAGAGCATCCTTAATGGAATCTTTAAATGTACTATGGCCTGAATGGTTATTACCTTTCCTTGTGCTCCCCAGTTGGGCCCTAACTCTGCTTAGAAATACATCTTCAGCATCATACTTCTCCTAAGACAGCTGAGAGTAAAGGGAGTGCCTTCTGCTGACATAGTAGAAATTTGTAGATTAAGACAGGGCACATTATTGGGAAATAAAGTAAGTATTGTGGGGAAATCATAGAGAAGGAGGAGACCACAGAGAAAGTGATTTGTGAATTTTGTGAATAGTTTTAGCAAAGCAAACACAATATTCTCTCTCTCTCTCTCTCTCTCTCTCTCTCTCTCTCTCTCTCTCTCTGTCTTCATATATACACAAATTTTTATTTGGTCTATGTCAACATCTACATATTTCTTGTCTTCCTAATAGAATGATAGAATGTAAGCTTCCTGCAAATAGGATCATGTCATTCTTTGTATTTGTTTCCAGGACCTGGCACAGTGTCTGACTCATAGTAAATCCTTAATAGATGCCTGTTATTGATTGAATTTGTAATAAATCTTCCCTTTATACTATGGACTATAATATTTATCTATCCAGTTGGAAGAATATCTCAATATTTCACAAGTCATAGATTTGGGAACATTTCTTTTGTCTAATGACAATGTCTTCAACCTAAGTGGATTTTTCATAGTTCTCCACAATACCTGTGACATAATAGATACAAGGTAAATAAGGCTGAGTGAAAGAATGTTCATGAATGACTGAATGATCTGGAGAACAGTAGTGACCAATTCTAGGCACAATAATGATGGGGTATACTTATGGAGTGTTTTCCACAGATGGGCAAGTGTTTTATTCCCTGAGTTATTATTCTACCGAGTAATCCCTACTCTTAGTCTCAGAAATCACGAAATGTTCATTGATTCCAACATGGGTGCTAAAAGATGAAAAAGTGTGTGTACTAACCTTTTAGCTTCCCCCTTAGGAGATTTCTATTGAAGGTAGCAAAATTAAAGTTTATGATATAATGTCCTTTTTTTAATGGCAGTGAGTGGCTTTATATTGCTTTTTAAATAGGGATTCGTGTTTTATTTAATTTATGCTATTTTTCCCTAAAAATTGAAACTATATCCTTTCACAAAACTTTAAACAAATTCATTAACAACACATTTTAAACAGTCTAATTTCTCTATTCTTGTTTGAATGTGTGATCTTCAGATGGCATGAATGAATGTGAAAGTGTGTGTGTGTGTGCGCGCACGTGCATGTATGTGTGTGTATCTATGTCTATGTGAGTCTGTATGTGTGTTTATTGCTTGGAAATTATTAGGCTAAAGAGTCAGTTCAATTGGGATCATTTCTTAAAATTTTTAAATTCACATTTACCTTGGGTTAGAAACCAAACCTTGCTTTGGTTTGTACCAGTTTTACCATGCTATCTGCTTTAAAGCTATCACTGTTATAAACTCAGGCTGTAGATTCTGGAAGAACAGGCTTTTTCATAGAATTTCTTGGCATACCACACTCTGCGTCCAGCCAGAAATACCAGAAAAACAGCTTTACTGGGAGCACTTTGGTTACAGACTGGGAGCAAACATGGATTCAAACATTGTGGCCCACCCAAAAAGCACTGGTTTGAGTTCAGTCAAGAGAGAATGCTTAGAATGGCATTGAAAGTTTTTTTTTTCTTTTTTTGTGGCCCTTCTTTGGGATCACCAGAGGTTCAATATGTTGGGATTTTAAAACCTAAGCCACAGATGTCACAGTCAGAACAGACTTTTTTTGTTTAAAGGATACCTCTGGTCCCTGAAGACCACAAGTATTCTGTTTTTTAGTAAAACAGTCTGCCCTTCTTCTCTGCCAGATGCAAGTCTGGTCCAAATTCTGCATTATGGAAAAGGGTAGAATACTATTTAGTTTCTGCTTTGAGCAAAATGGTATAGTTGAAATAACACTGGGTTTAGAATCTGGGTTCAAATCCCACCTCAGTCGCTTACTAGCAGCATGCCCCTTGGCAAATCGTTTAACATGTCCGGTTTTCATCTGTAGAATCAGGACCAGATGGCTTCTGATGTCCTTCCCTGCTCTAAGTCTATGATCCTGAGATCTTATATATCCTCATGATCTTTCCTTCTTTTTTCCTTTTCTATCTCAAGGTTGAAAAAAATGATGATGCTGACCAAAAGATTGAACAGGATGGCATCAAACCCGAAGAGAAAGCTCACAAGGCAGCCACCAAAATTCAGGCCAGCTTCCGTGGACACATAACAAGGAAAAAGCTCAAGGGGGAAAAGAAGGGAGATGCCCGAGCTGCCGAGGCCGACGCTAGCGAGAAGAAGGAAGGAGCTGCCGCCACCGCCGATGCCGTGGAGAAGAAAGAGAGCGATGCCGCTGCAGCTGCAGATGCCCCTCCAGCTGCTGGTGCCAAGCCAGAAGAGGCCAGCAAAGCGGGGGAGACTCCTGCCGAGGAGAAGGAGGCCGGTGCCCAGGCTGCTGCTTCCGAGCAGTCAGCCCCCAAGGCCACTGCCCCATCAGAGGAGAAGCCGGCCTCCGCTGAAACAGAAAGTGCCCCTAAAGCTTCCACTGACAACTCGCCCTCCTCCAAGGCTGAAGATGCCCCTGCCAAGGAGGAGCCCAAACAAGCCGACGTGCCTGCTGCTGCAGAGGATGCTGCTGCCAAGGCAACAGCCCAGCCTCAGACCGAGGCAGCAGAAATCAGCAAAACTGAAGAGAAGACAGGTGAGTAGGGGCTAGAGACCAGTCTTGGAGGAGTAGTGCCCACGCCTTCTTACTCTGAGACAAGGGGCAGCAAGGGAGTAGGGCATGAGTGGTGGGAGGAAGAAATGAGAATGAGCCACCCTTCTGGAGATCAAGGAGCAAAGGGTCACGACTCCCACTCTCCAAGTTGTCAGGATTCAATTAAGCACATACAACCTCTAAGCCATGTGGACACCCAGGCTGAGTCTGCACAGCACAAAGTGAAGAGGAATTCTGGCAATTATCTTTTTAATTTGATTAGTGTAAAGAGCTAAACTAGATAATTCAGGTCAAAATTTCACTTTGTTCTAAGTAGATAGAGCCTAATAGGTGATTATTCAGACTGTGCATATTTTCTGCATGACAATCAGCTAGTATGTTCATTTGGCTCCAACTAATACCTCTTATAGATACCATCAACTACCTATTAGCCGTGGGCAGATTATCCACTTTATGAATTGTCTCCAGAAAAATGATAATCCCAGATTGGTTCCCTCCTACCCCTCAGAGTGTTTCTGGACTATCTCTCCGCTGCCAGCCATTGTTGCATACTTAGGTAGTGTTAATATTAATGTTTCTTTAAATAAAACACAAGTAAATAAATGCAGCTGCTGCCACAGTGGCAAACACTTTGTACACTGCATCCTGAAGCCCAGACATGGAGGAGATTTGGATGATTGGCACCAAGGCTCCTCACCATCAGCATGGGTAATTGGGAATTAAGTAGGAAGATATAATTGTCAACTCATAAGACTTGATGTATGAAGGTAAAAAAGGGGCTTCCATTTGGGGCTACTCCCTAAAAGCTGAGATTGTTCCTGTATCTTTTGAAATTTTCAACTGATCAAAGCTGAATGAGCTCACATTTGACCAGTAGGGGCCACGGTGATTTTGACCTCTTCCCTAGAATATGGGGCTAGGCTACTTGTTCAAAATGCCTGCTCTGTTCTGGAGTGGTCCAGAAAAGTGTGGTCTGGTGTTGTCTGGAAGAATAACTCTAGAGTATTAGGTTACTTTTAGACTTTTTTTTCTGAAATTCTCTCAATACCTTCACTTTCCCTATTTTTCCTGGTTTCTTTCATGGCCATATCCCCATGAGTGGGGGAAGATTTTTCCTCTTTTGTTTTGTCTGCCTTAAAGCAGCATTTCATTCACTAGAGTATAAATGAAACATTCAAAGTGGGGAAGGAAATATAAACGGATAGAGAAGGTAAAGATTAAAAAAAAAAGAGGGGCTTAGCCTAGACCCACATACCAACTATGGGGAACTAGCCATAGAAACATTCTTACTTTCTTGTTCCTTCCTGATTAGTATCCTTCAGCCAGTTCTTATCCTTGATATTAACTCTCCTGCTGTGGTTTTAGCTGGCCAAGCTGTTAGTTGCTCAGTCTCCTGCAATCTGTTTCCACAAAACACAATAACAGAAGGGGGAACCTACAGCCCGGGCCAAGCCTTTTTCTTCTGTATTTCTCTCTTTCCCTTCCAGCTGTGTAATCTCTTTTGGTTATTTGGTATGAGAAAATACCAATGACCTTAAGAAGCTGGAACCAAGCAGTCAATCAATTGACATTTATTAAATGCTGACTGTATCCCAGATATTGTGATAGATACTGTGGATATAGGTATAAAAAGTAGTCCTCAGCAAGTTTACTTTCTACTACATCATAACATAGAACGAGCACATTCCACAAAACAAGGGTAAGATTCATCTGTTTATTATGACAATATCCATAACCTATAAGAATAAGACTAAGCTTAAAAAATAGATAATATGTAGTGGTGATGCAAGGGATGAATTTCAGCTTTCTCAACTGAAAAATGATGAAAATGGACTAGATGATCTCTAAGGACTTTTCAGGCTAACATTCTCTGGTTCTGTGAATATGAGTGAAATTCAAAATGAGAGTGGCCCATTAGTCATGAAGAACTATTTTACTATTAAGCATTCCTCAGCTTTGGACAGCTACTATTTTCCTGTAGCACTGGCCCTCAGATTTCTTTGCAGAAGACATATTAGCCTTGCTTTTTCTATTTGACAAGCACAAATTACCCTGAGTTGGTAAGTTTCATGGGATCACAGAAATTAGAGGTGACAAGGAGATCTATGAGAATACATTGAACCCAAATCTCTAGGGATTTTTTACAATATTTTTTTACTGCTTTCTATTGAATTTTCTTTAATCCAGGTATAAATGTCCAAGGTGAGGAGTTTTCCCTGCTTCTATGGAGAATTTTTCCCCTTTCTTCTGAATGTATATGTAATATTTGCTATGTTTTAATTGAAACTCAGTCTGAATTTCTACTTACTGATAATATAATACAAAATGTTCCTTCCTCCACATACCACCTAAGGAAAAGAGACAGGTAACATCACCAAGATTCCCCTGAACATGAGGTTCCAACCCACAACATTATCACTCCACTTTCTTAAATTTGGGTGACCTCTTTGGCAAAGGGAGTTCAAAGCATACTGCCTAGTTTAACTCCTAGGATTGTATGGACATTCAAATGGGACAAGGGGGAAAAACATGGAGAAAGAAGAAAGAGTGGGACGTAGATAGGGAAAATGCAGAACTGAGGAAAGAAGAAGGAAGGGGAAAAATAAAAGAAGGTAATTCCTTCATAAGTAAGTCATGGTTGCATCAGATAAAGTAAACATTTTAACTTTACCTTCATTGGTTCTTATGGGTTGACAATAAGGTTCTTAGATGTTTCTCACCACTTCAAAATCTACATATGTTTTCACTTTCCCATCAAACCCTTTCTATTCCTCCCTTTCCCTCTACCCTCTCCTCTCCTCTCCTTTATGTGTAAGGATTCCAGTGCATTTTTATTTATGCCCCCTTTGGATTTCAAAACAATCATCTTGAAAAATATTTTTAACCTTTTAGCTATGGGGATAAAATTCTCAAGATTTAGTTTTTTCATTTGGAAACCTGCTATATAACAATGCTACTCTGCTAGTTTCTCTGCTGGAAAGCCAAAAGTAGAGTTTTCTGCCAATTTCATTTTATCTCAGTAGTCCCTATGACTTCCTCAGGTCCCACCCCCAAGATCCTACCACCATTGCCTTTTTTAGAGCTCATCTCTTTTTTTCCCCCTACAATCCAGGCTAGCAATACTATATGAAGATGCTCTATTGCCAAGGGTAACCCTTCCAGCTGGCTACTAGACATTGTCATTGACTGGATGTTTGCCATGGTTTGCTTGGCGGCTACTGCTAAGAAGAGCAACTGTAGGCCACTCGATATTTTTATGGTGTTTATCTGGATTATATTTTTGAATGGTCTTATCCCCTCTGATAAATGATTATGAACAGAAGGGAAATTTGGGAAGATGAGTCTTTCCTTTTCAATCTCTCATTTGGCTAGAATAAGTCTTCATAATCAAGAAAAGACAGAAAAGTTATAATTCCTGGGATTCAGGGAAAATAAATAAAATTCCTGTCAGTTTTCCAATTTTCACCATTGAATGAAACATATCCTACAGTTTGAAATTGATTGGCTCCATGAAAACACAATGTTAAGTAAAATGTGAAAGGCTTAAAAACTCTGATCAATATAATGACCAGCTATGATTTTAGGAGACCAAAGATGAAACATTCTACCCAGCTCTTAACAAAAAGTTCATGGGCTCAGGGTTCAGAATGAGATATATATTTTTTGGATGCGGCCAATGTTGGAATAGTTTTTGTTTGACTAATATTTATTTCAAGAGTTTTCTTTTTCTTTTTTGTATTGAGAAGAAAATTTAATTAAAAACACACTATTAGGTGAAACATTTCTGGGATATTTCTGAAATTCTATAGAAATAATTTTTGTAAAGATTATTAATGCTTGCTCAGCAATTCAGCATTTGGACAAGGTTTTCTGACTTTCTGGTGTGATTAATGATGATGTATTAATGATTGTAGGATGCTAGCTTTAGTATCAGAAGGGACCCAATGGGTCATCTAGTACAATCTCCTTATTTGATAGCTGAGTGTATGAGACTGGGCATTTTGATATGTGTTATGGCTGTGTCCATTATACCATCTCAGATTAGGGAGAGGCAGCATGGTATAGACAGAATGCCAAATATAGAATTAGTAAGGCCAATATTTGAATCCTACTTCTGACCTTGTATGACTTTGCACAAGTCAATTAACCTCTCTGTGCCTCAACTTTCATATCTATAAATTGTGGGGGGTTGGTCTAGATGGCCTCTGTGCCTCCTTATAACCTTATGTCTATGATCCTGTGATTCTTGTTCTTCTAGACCATTATTTTCTAATTTGCTTGCTCTTTACTCTTAAGTGCCTCATGAAATCACCATCAATTCTATACTTCAACTGCCCCAATGATATGTACATTATGAAATGGTTTCCAGCAAGCATGGCCTAATCTTATGTCTAAGATTTGGTATTTCCCCAGGATATTTACATTTGTATAGCAGGGTGCCTCATGAGCAATTCTGATTTGAACTTTAGTTTTTTAAAGCTATTTCCCAAGATTTACATACCATCCATAAAAAGGGAAAATTCAGGAAGTCTGTGAAAACCTATTAATGCTGTCTATAAAAGATGTGCACCCTGTCATATTCTCAGCAGAATGCTTTCTAAATACTGTTTGTTATTAAACTTTTATGTTGTAATTTTTATATAGCTAGAATAATCATTTTTATTGGCCCCTCTTGACAAAACCCAGTGGTTTCAGATAAAGTTATGCTTCCTATTTTGTAGTCAAAGAAATTAGGACAAAGTGAAGCAACATTCTTCTCATAAATATACAAATGTGGGACTTTATATTAACTCTGCTTACCCTTTCAGAAAGCTTTTCTTCTTCCCTCCCCAATTCTATATTTTCCCTTTGATCATCTTATCAATAGCTGAACTGACATTGTCTACCCAACAATAGCAATCAAAGTTAAACCCTCATTTTTCTTCTCTGTGCCTAGCAAAGTTGATATTGCCTTGCTTTTAGAGAAATAAGAAACCTAAAGTTCTAGGTGGACCTATTCTTTGTGGAAGAGTTTTCTTTAAAGTCATTTTTACCTTTTTTATAATACTAGACTTAGAGATAAGGCTTTAATTTCCCAAACTCAACATTCTGTTTCCAACCTTCATATGTTTGCATAGGCTGTTACCCATTCTTGGTATGCACTCCCTCTCCTCCTCAACCTCTCAGATTCCCTAGCTTCCTGCAACTGCAATCTCTTCAGGCTTTCTGAATTCCCATAGTTTTTGGTGCTTTATCTTTCCTCTTTAAATTATCATATGTATATATATATATATATATATATATATATATGTATATATACTTATCTGTTTAAATATTATATTTCCCCCAGGAGAATGTAAGCTTCTTGAGCATACTGATACATTTTTTCTCTGTTTATCCAGAAACCTAGCACCATTCCATGAATGTGCTTAATAAATGCTTTGCTTGAGTGAATTGGATTAAGGTTAGGCAGGTAATTCTGAGTCTAACTACATAGGTGACTATCTACTTACTACCTATCTATTTTCATATCTAACTCCTAATTTTGCATTCCAAAAAGGTTATCCATTCTTTCTGAAAGCATCCCTTGCTTTTACCTATGCTGCTGCCCAAATTCTATCTCTGTTACCATTTATTTTGCTATATTCATTTGCAAGTGAAGGGTGGAATATTGGTAGAAAAATTGGAGCAAGATCTCTGGAGTGATGACCAAAGCCTGAGCAATGCCAGATTTCTAAAGGTATCCCTTATATGCTATTCTCTGGGAATGAAGCAACTTCTCAGTTTGAAAGATCAAGGGAGCCAGAGGACCTGAGTTCAAATTCCAGCTCTGTCAATTAGATTAACTGTGAGACTGAGCAACTTAATCACTTTGTGTCTCAATTTCCTATTTATAAAATAAAGAGTTTGGTCTAGAGAACGTCTAAAGCTCCTTTCAGTCCTGAAATCTATACTCCTATGATCAAATGCTTATTTAAATGTTTATGTCTAGTAGCTATCCACAGATTTAAAAACAATCCAGCCCCCTCCTTTGCTACTTGGACCACTGCAACACTAATCTCAGTTCATGTTTGTTCTTGTTCAGCCACCTTAGTGGTGTCCAACTCTTCCTGACCCCATTTGGAGTTTTCTTGATAGACATATTGGAATGGTTTGCTATTTTCTTCTCCAGCTCATTTTAAAGATGAGGAAACTGAGACAAACAGGATTAAGTGACTTTCTTACTTACATGGCTACTAAGTGTGTGAGACTGGATTTGAACTCATGAAAATGAATCTTCCTGATTCCAGGTGCAGCAATTATCTATTGTACCACCAAACTGCCCTGGATCATGTTTATATAGTGCTTTAAGGCTTGTATCTCATTGGATCTTCACTATAATGACCTCATGAGGTAGGTGCCATCATTAACCATATTTTGAGGAAATTGAAGTTAGATAGTCTTGAGTAAGTTGGTCACATAGCTGGGAAGACTGAGACAGAATTTGAACCCCAGGACTTCTTGACTCTGCATCCTGTCATCTATCCCAAATAGATCTTCTTGCCTATATTTGTTCTATTCATTCTCTGTATCTTTTTGAAAATTAAATAATTTATTTGTTTTCAGTTTTTTACAATCACTTCCATATATCTTAGATTTTTTTCCCCAACTCCCACACTTTCTCCTCTCCCTCCTCCCTCCCTATGGAATACAATCTTATATAGGTTCTACACATACATTCTTATTCAATACATTTTCACCTTAGTCATGTTGCATAGAAGAATTAAAATGAGTGGGAGAAACCATGAAAACAAAACAAAACAAAACACAAGAAAAAATAGTCTGTTTCATTCTGTAATCCAATTCCATATAATTCTCTATATCTTGTAGAAAAATAAACAGTAAGGCTTAGTGGTGAGGATGCTAGGTCTGGACTCAGAAAGACCTGGGCTTAAATTTTTCCTCTGCTGTTTACTAGCTATGTGATCATGGACAAGTCGTTTAACCTCTGGATTGACAAATATCTGTGGCAACCATCATATAGGATTTTTGTGGGACTCAAATCTGATAATTTAGTAAAGTTCTTTGGAAACTCCAAATTACTACACAAATATGTTATTGTTGTTATTTTCACTAATACATAAGCCAAAAAAGCAGTGTGGTGGAATGGAGAGAAAGCTGGACTTAAATCAGAAAGTAGTGGGTTCAAATCTTGTTTCTGATGCATACAGGTTATCTGACCCTGGGCAAATAATTTAACTTCTCAAAGCTTTGGACAACTTTCTGAGGCTGTAAGTACCAGAGAGGTGATACCCTAAGTTAATAGAGGAAGCTTCCTCATTTCCCTGTTTCCTGAATCAATGAAATCACAGGACCCTTCTCTATCCTCATCCTATGTAATTTTCAAATTCACCTCACTCATTTGCTCAGATGTCTTTAGTGGCCCCTTTGGCTTACTGAGTGAGAGACAGTCTCCTTAGTCCGGCATTCTTGACTTTCTGCCATCCATTCTGCCCTATCTTTTAAGCCTTTTCCCATATGATATTCCTTCACATACTCTATGCTCCAGCTAAATTGGATTGCTCACTCTCTCCCAAGTATGCACAGCCTTTGCTTTCCTGCCTCAGTAACTTTGCTCATGGTGTTTCCTCTCCCTGGAATGCTTCTCTTACTTTGGCTCTTGAATTCTTGCCCATACTTTATAAATCTCAGTTCAAATGCAACCTCCTTCATCAAACTTTCCTGACTCATATAGTTGATGATAATCTTTGACCACACAAAACCAATCATGTATAACTGTACATGACAGTTATCTAGGTAAGTGTCACATTTCCCTAATAGAATGTAAAGTAGAAAAAATTGTCTAAACTTTGTGTCTCATCTACTGCTTAGTACAGTTCTCTGAACATAGTAAGTACTTAACAAACACTTTTTTTTATTCATCCATGAATAGTGCTCTCAAAACAATAGGTGCTTAATTACTATTTGAATGAGTGAATAAGGCATGGTACCTCTAGGATCCCAACTCAGTGCTCTAAATAGACTATACACTCAACAAATGCTGGTTGAATTAATTTTAAATGAATTTGTTAACAAGCATGTCTAATTTGTATAAGGAAAAGACACAAAAGTGACATCTTGATTTCTCCATCTGTCTGTCTAGTAAAATGGTATACAACTTCTTTTGAAATGTGACACCTTTTTGTTTGATTTATGACACCTCCCACTGTCCAATGCACTGTTTTATTTTTTTAATGTTTATTTATTTATTTCTGGTTTTCAACATTCATTTCCACAAAATTTGAGTTCCAAATTTTCTTCCCCTCTCTCCCCTCCCCCACCCCAAAACATTGCACATTCTGATTACCCCTTTCCCTAATCTGCCCTCCCTTCTCTTATCCTCATCTTCTCTCCTTCTTGTAGGGCAAGATAGAT
The DNA here is from genome assembly GCA_028658325.1 of Potorous gilbertii. NCBI lineage: Eukaryota > Metazoa > Chordata > Mammalia > Diprotodontia > Potoroidae > Potorous > Potorous gilbertii. The sequence goes on from JAQQSK010004189.1 coordinate 135,236, forward strand.
TTCCATCCTCCATTACCTGTATTTCTTACTTCTCAGTTGCATGCAAGAACAACTCTCAAGATTCATTCCTAAAACTTTGAGTTTCAACTTTTCTCCTTCTTTCCCTCCCCACCCATCCTTACTGAGAAGGAAAGCAATTCAATATAGGCTATACATGTAGTTATGAAAAACACTTCCATAAGAGTTATGTTGTGTAAGACTAACTATATTTCCCTCCATCCCATCCTGTTCCCCATTAATTCTATTCTCTCTTTTGACCTTGTTCTTCCCCAAGAGTGTTCTCTCATCTCATTTGCCCTCCCTTCAGTCATCCTCCCTGCCCCACTTATCAACTTCTCCCCTACTTTCCTGTAGTATAAGATAGATTTTCATACCAAATTGAGTGTGAATGTTATTTCCTCCTTAAGTCAAATGTGATGAGAGTAAGCTTCATTTTTTCCCTCTTACCTCCCCCCTTTTCCTCACCATTGAAAAAGCTTTTTCTTGCCTCTTTTATGAGAGATAGTTTGCCCCACTCCATTTCTCCCTTCTCCTCTCAATATATTCCTCTCTCACCCCTTAATTTCATTTTGTAGATATCATTCCTTCCTATTCAACTCACCCTGTGCCCTCTGTCTATGTGTGTGTGTGTGTGTGTGTGTGTGTGTGTGTGTGTATGTGTAATCCCTCCAACTACACAAATACTGAGAAAAGTTTCAAGAGTTACAAATATTATCTTTCCACATAGGAATGTAAACAGTTCAATTTTAGTAAGTCCCTTATGATTTTTCTTTCCTATTTGCCTTTTCAAGCTTCTCTTGACTCTTGTATTTGAAAGTCAAATTTTGTACTCAGCTCTGATCTTTTCATAAAGAATGCCTGAAAGTCCTCTGTTTCAAAGACTGACCATTTATTCCCCTGAAGTATTGTAGTCAGTTTTGCTGGCTAGGTGATTCTTGGTTTTAATCCTAATTCTTTTGACTTCTGGAAAATCATATTCCGAGACTTTTGATCCCTTTACGTAGAAGCTGCTAGATCTTGTGTTATCCTGATTGTATTTCCACAATTGTTTCTTTCTAGCTGCTTGCAATATTTTCTCCTTGACCAGGGAACTCTAGAATTTGGCCACAATGTTCCCAATAGTTCTTTTTTCGGATCTCTTTCAGGAGGTGATTGATGTGTTCTTTCCATTTCTATTTTGCATTTTCCTTGATAATTTCTTGGAGGATGATTTCTAGGCTCTTTTTTTGATCATGGTTTTCAGGTAGTCCCATAATTTTTAAATTATCTCTCCTGGATCCATTTTCCAGGTCAGTTATTTTTTCAATGAGATATTTCACATTGTCTTCTGTTTTTTTCATTCTTTTGGTTTTGTTTTATAATTTCTTGGTTTCTCATAAAGTCATTAGCTTCCATCTGATCTGTTCTAATTTTAAAGAACTATTTTATTCATTGGGCTTTTGAACTTCCTTTTCTATTTGGTTAATTCTGCTTTCTTCTCCTCATTGACTTTTTGGACCTCTCTTGCCATTTGAGTTAGTCTATTTTTAAGAGTGTTGTTTTCTTCAACATCTTTTTGAGTCTCCTTTAGCAAGCTATTGACTCTCTTTTCATAATTTTCTCGCATCTCTCTCATTTCTCTTCCCAATTTTTCCTCCACCTCTTTTACTTGATTTTCAAAATCCTTTTTGAGCTCGCATGGCCTGCATATTTATTTTAGAGGTTTTGAATGCAGAAGCCTTGACTTTTATGTCTTCCTCTAGTGGTATGCATCATTCTTCCTCAGTGGAAAGGATGGAAGAAAATACCTGTTCACCAAGAAAGTAACCTATTGTCTTATTCTTTTTCTCTTTTGGGGGCATTTTCTCAGCCAGTTACTTGACTTTGGAGTCCTTTGTCAAGAGGAGGGTATAGTCTCAAGACTTGTATGTTCTCAGTTCCTCCAAGGTGGCACAATCAAGGGAAAGGAGTTTACTCCTCTCCTGGCCTGTACTCTGCTCTGGGAGCTATCACAAGCTTTTCTGCCCAGGATCTATGAGTAGAATTCCCTCTCCAGAGCCCCCACCAGCTTCACCACATCAGCACTCTTCCTCACTCCAGGACCTCTGCTCAGGGCTGAGATTCAGATCAGGGGCTCAATTCCCACAGGGTCTTTAGGCGGAGGGCTCCAAAAATGGATGCTGCCACTGCAGTGACTGCTGCTGGTGGGGCCAGACCATGTTCTCTTCTCTCCCAGGGGAAAGAGCTTTCTTACTGATCTTTCAAGCTATCTTTGGTGTTTGTGGGTTGAACAATCTGGGAACCACAGCAACTACTGGGGATTCTACCCCCTGAGGTCAGGTGGCCAAGGCTGGGATTTACTCCACTCTGCACCTGGTGTGATAGACCTTTCCTATTGGCCTTCCACGCTGTCTTGGGCTGGAAATCTCCTTCACTCTATCGTTTTGTGACTTCTGCTGTTCTAGAATTTGTTTAGAGTCATTTTTTGCATATATTTTATGGGTTATTGGGGAGAGTTTTTACAGTTTCGTCCTTCTACTCCACCATCTTGGCTCCTCCCCCCATGTACTGTTTTATTAAAAGATAAGAAATACATATACACAAACATAGCATACATGTTTATTACATTTTTCTCTCCCCTTTCCCCATTGCTACCACAAGATTTCCTTAGGGAAAGGTGGAAGGAGAAAGGGGAGACATGAGAGTAGGTGGTATTGCACAGTCATTTTGCTAAGCTATTACAGCATGGGGCATCATGGAGCTCAGTCTAATGGAGTAGTGATTATTGAACAGAATCCATCACATTTTTATTTGTATAACCAAGGTTTCTTGAAACAAAGAATAAAAAATTTCTTACAACTAGACCATAATTGAATAGAAGGAAAACTTTTCTAGCTCTTGGGGCTAAAAGGTTCATGATACTAACACTGAAGTGAAGATGGTTGAATTTAGATCACTGGTTCTTAACTTGAAGTCCATACAGTTCCAGGGGATATATTTCAGAGGGTTTGTTAATTGTTTTTGTTAATTTATTTGTTTTAGGTTTTCAGCAATCACTTCCATAGATTTTAAATTTTCTCCCCTTTCCTCCCCCCTCCTTCTTCAAGATGGCAAGCAGTATTATTTGGGTTCTATATATACATTCTAATTAAACACATTTTCACATTGGTCATATTGCATAGAAGAATTAAAACAAATGGGAGAAACCATGAGAAAAAACAAAGCAAATCAAAATGTAACAAAAGAGAAAATAGTTTGCTTAATTCTGTGTTTTGATTCTATAGTTCTGTCTCTGGATGTGGATGGCATTTTGCATCAAGAATCCCTTGGAAATATTTTAGCTCCCTGCATTGCTGTGAAGGGCTAAGTCTATCAGAAAAAGTCCTTACACACTGTGGCTGTTACTGTGTATAATGTTCTCCTAGTTCTGGTCATTTCACTCAGTATCAGTTCATATAAGTATTTTCAGATTTTGCTGAAGTCCATCTGTTCATCATTTCTTATAGCACAATAGCATTCCATTACATTTGTATACAACAACTTGTTCAGTCATTCCACAATTGATGTACATCCCCTCAATATCCAGTTCCTGATCATCTTAAAAAGAAGAGCTGCTATAAATATTTTTGTACATGTGGCTCCTTTTCCTATTTTTATGTTCCCTTTAGGATACAGCCCTGGTGGTATTGCTGGGTCAAAGGGTATGAACATTTTTATAGTCCTTTGGGCATAGTTCTAAATTGCTCTCCAGAATGGCTGAATTAGCTCACAGCTCTACCAATAATGAATGAATTAGTGTTCCAACTCTCCCATATCTTCTCTAATATTTATCATCTTCCTGTTTTGTCATGTTAGCCAATCTGATAGGTGTGATGTGGTTTCTCAGAGTTGTTTTGATGTGCATCTCCCTAATCAATAGTGATTTAGAGCATTTTTTCATGTGACCATAGATATCTTTCATTTCTTCCTCTGAAAATTGCCTGTCCATTTATCAATTGGGGAATGATATATTATTGTAAATTTGACTTGGTTCTCTAATTTTTGAAATGATGCCTTTATCACAGACTGTAGTTGTAAAAATTCTTACTCAGTTTTCTGCTTTCCTCCTAATCTTGGTTGCATTGATTTTGCTTGTGCAAAACCTTTTCAGTTTAATGTAATCAATATTACCCATTTTGCATTTCATAATGTTCTCTATCTCTTGTTTGGTGGGTCTGTGATTTTTTTAGAGAAATATTTTGATATTACTTCACTGTCACTGATTTCCTTGCTCATCCATTGTATTTTACTTTATGCATTTAAAAACATTCTGACAAGGGATTCCATAGACTTCACAAGTCTGCCAGTGTACATCATAACATAGCAAAGGCTAATAATTCTTGTTGAGATGTTATCTGTAAGCAAAGGATATCTAAATATTAGGTTTCAACCTAGTTTAGAAGTAGGTTCTTGTTAAGGATTCTCATCCTTAAATTGGTCAGGATCCTCATAAGATCTCAGAAAAAGGACAAAGATTTTGTAAACAAAGGCCCTAGAAAGAGAATTTTTGAGAGTTTTTAGTGAAGGTATATTGCCTACTCTCACTTTTAGTCATGCTTGAGAAGGGGTTTCTTCATTAGAAAAATAATTAAATGTGAGGCTGAATCAATTTGCATAATCTAGACAACTGATAATTTCCTTCTTTATAAAGTGATGTCTTACTAAATTTTCTAATCTCTCTACCCTTTCATGCTCCCCCAAATGCTCTGAACTGAAAGAGTAAATGCTTAATAAATATAAATTAAATTGTTTTTAATCTTATTCTTATTGACATATTTTGGTTTTCTTTGCTAACCTTCATTTCAGTATAGATCTCTTCTGTCATACCCAATGAGCTGTTCTTTGTAGTAAAGATGAAGACAGACAAAAAAAATAGTTCCACAACACCAGTAAAAACATCAAAAAATATATGCAGCATTTTACATTCATAGTTCCCTACTCTCTGGGACCAGTCTTGTTCCTTATAATTACACCATGTTGAATGAATGAATAAAAGGCTTAATCATATATTAGTATCAGAGTAATGGATAATATGTTAATTAGAGAATTCTAAAAACAGTTTAGGACCTATTATCTGATTCACTAGTCTAGATTTTAGGAGACTTGAGTTTATATCTTATATCTTTCCTCAATTCTCTCATTTAAAAAATTAAAGAATATGAGTCATTGATTTCTAAGGTTGTTTTCAGCTCCAACAATTTACTGCTTACTTCTGAAATCTCTATCCACATATTAGAATTCACAGATTCCTTTAAAATTCAGTTCAGATTTCACATCCTATATGAGATCTTTCCAAATGCCTCCAGTCTTTGCAAGCTATACACACACATACACATATATGCACACACACAAACACATATACATACACTATATTATGCATGCATGTTTTCTCTCTATATATAATACAAACTCCTTGAAGTCATATACTATATTATTTATGTCTTTCTATCCTCATTCCCTAGCAAAGCACCTATTATATAGTAAGTGCTTAATAAATGTTTATTGATTTGATTAATCTGCATTCTGTGTCTGTTGTATAACTTTGATGTAAAGTAGATGTAACATAAATATGCCAATTTTATGTGTGTATATGTATCATGTGCATTCCAAATAGATACTGTTCTACACCAGGGGTATGTAGCAGTACAGCTTCATAATCTAATTCCAACTGCTTGTCACAATGCAAAGAAAACTAAATTGAAATTGAAGAGATTTAGCTTCCAGTAACTAGGTGAATGACTAATAAGTTCAAGGTGCTGGCTGTGGTACTGAACCAGTCAGGCAAAATAATCTGTCTTGGATCTAAAAGTTCTATGTATTCTAATGGGTAAACAATCCTTGACAAGTGAAAACAACTGCATGCATTCTTCACTTGAGTACATTTAGTAGAAACCCAATATAATCATGCCTGCGAAATCCCCAACAAATAGTAGTTTGTTTTGGTGGTAACTGACTTTATCAGCTTTTTTGAGAGTTCTTTTGTTCCCCCAGTTACCGAAGTGACTCACTGGCTTACTGACTATTGGTCTTAAGGCTACAAATTACATCCTAAGAAAATTATGCTTTTGGAGAGTCCTAGTCTTTCTCTGTCTGATAATTGGATCCATTCTTCTTTATGTTGTGAGTATTTTGAGACTGCTCTGCTCCCCTTTAAGGAATCAGTGTGACTTCTGTGTCCTTGAGAGACTAGATTTCCCTTTTAGGGGTCTGTTTGTCTATATTTCTTTAGGTTTAAAGGAATCCAAGAATACTTCCTTAGAAAATCAAGAAAAGACTGGAAGGGATGTGGCAGTGATGACAGTCATAAGCTATTTTATTCTCAAACTTATACATGAGTTTGACTTCTAAGGACTCCTGTAGATTCCCCACAAAAAGAAAACCAGAGAAGAAGCAAAATTTGATACAGTGACTTAACTTCTCTGGGACTCACTTTCCTCATCTCTAAAGTGAGGAAATAGGGCTAGGTTTTATCTGATCTCATTTAAATCCTTGATTTTTACATCTGTCCTAAAATTTAGCACAGTGCTCCATACCTGGTACTTCTCACCTACATAATAAGCATTAAATGCATATGTTTTGGATGAATACATAAATAAATGTCCTCTTAAATAAGGAGGATAGTAGATCCTCCTTATTTAAGGATGAGTAGATCATAAGGGAATGCTTTGAGAGCTTCTTTTTCATACAGCTGCTCTATTTTATATCTCACCCCCTATTTTCTCTAGTTTTACAAGTGATAGGAGCCACAGTAGTAGAGTTTAAAACAGGAGGAAAAGACTCAGAATCTGAGATATGAAGGACTTCAGAAGGTTTAGTGGTGTGAGTGAAAAGAAAGGGATGATTATGAGAGATGTTGAGGAAACAGAATCAACACCTGACAACTAATTGATGGTAAATAAATGACAGTGAAAATTTGGTGATGGTTTCTAAGTTACAAACCAGAGTGACAAGAATAGTGATACCTTCAAAAGAAATAGGGAATTTAGGAAGAGGGATAGGTTAGGGTGGAGATATAATGGTTTCCATTTCCATGGGGCTAGGGGACACCCCTATGAGGATATCTGATAGTCATTCAAGGAGTCAGGAGAGTTTTATTTTGAGAGAAAAATTAGTGGAAGAAGAGAAACTATTCAAAAATCCTCTGATTTTGTGTTCATAGTAAAAATATGTCTGAGCCATTAGCATGGTCATATTACCTGGCTATACACACATGCACACATATTTACTAATTAACCAAAAATATACTGTAATTCCTTCATTTTTTCTTTCAGTCTGGTTCAGACTTCTTCTGATCCCTCAAATCAAGTCTATATGATGAAGTGAAACATAGAAAAACCTTTTATTTACTTTTAAAGCATTTTGAAGAAAGAGAAAATTTAGCAATGACTATTTTGCTATTATCATACCAGTTTCTCAGTCTTATAGCAGGTGCTATACAGGGAATTGACAATTTGAAGAAGTCTTTTAGTGTTGAAAATGTTATCTCTAAGTTTCTTGAAAGAAGATTCTTTGATTGGAGAAATAAATCCTTTGCTGTGTGTGACTATATTCAAAATTCATTTTCTTTCCAGGTTGGAGAGGTACCTATAGGGGGTTCCATTTCTCTCTTTGTGCAGTTTTGTGCTTACAGATTCTTTGATAGCCTTAGGCTCTGGGCTTGAATTTATTTGCATCAAACTTTGTAGTAGTCCCAGAAAATGAAAACAAACCCCTTGATTCTGCAAATTACCAACTCTCAAGATAAACATGGTACCATTAGTCTCTATTTTGGGGAGGTCCATTCTCCTGGTCCATTTCTGAAACGGCTTTTCCTCTTTTGCTGTGTGGAATGTCTGTGCAGTATAGTGAAATGAGGTCTGTACTTGGAGTAGGAGGCCTCATAAACTCACACATTAAGAGTTGGCTATAGGTTCAAAAAGGTTAAGAATCTTTCTATGCTTTAGGTAACTCTCTAAAACTCTTAATTTGCAAAGATGGTGCCAGCCTGCATTGGTAGAAGGAATTTCTTCATAGATGCGTTGTTTATTTCAGTGATACCGCAGGACTAATATTTCACAGGTAGTTATTTAATAAACATGAAAAATATTTCAACCTTCAAAAAACAATTTTTGGAAGCAAACATTAAAATCAAGCAAAATCATTAATTTTAATACTAGTTCAACAGCTGCTGAAATGTTTGCTCTCAATATAAAATGATAGATATTTCATTTTGTCTGGAAGATATATCAATATTATGGCAGGCAAGGGGAGGCAAGCATATCTGGGGACATCAGTGTGCAAACAGAAAACTCTGCCACCAAGACTAATGTGAAAGCTGCAATATTCTAAGAAGCATATTGGGAGCCAGAGAAAAACAAGCATTTTCCCTTCTCAAAGAGCATGTGATTTATTTCTTTATAGCCTCACAAGTGACCTGTAGACATTCTCATGAGTTGTCAGTGAGGGTGATAGATCTATGCAGGGAAGGAAAGAGCTGCCAGGTCCATGGGCTGCTTGTCCTGGCTCCATGTTTTTAGACAGTCTTTGTTTCCCATTGTTAAAAGATGCTGTTGTTCTGTTGACAAATGAGTCACTTTAATACTCTCTTATCATCTCTGTTGGGAAGGAAAAAGAAAGCAGGCTCTGGTCCCTCTGTTGCCTATTCTCTTTTCCCACAGTGCCTTTCCCAGTAGTAAATTTGTAACTGGTGAACAGCTGGTGAACTGTTCAGACCACTGGGCTGTGGTGGAAAGTAGAGCAGATCCTTCCAAATATCTGAGCTCCAACAGATGCAGTGTAGAGTAGTAGCTTATAAAAAGACAGGCATTGTCCCACTATGAAATTCCTGCTAGTCCCATTTTAAGGGTTAAGAACAGCCAAGAATCAAGCAATGTGGTTGCTGCTTCTTCTCTAGTAATATAAATCAGATGCTCTTGGAAAGAATCAGAGCATTCTCCTCCTCCTGCTATTAAATTCTGATTTCCTTGCTATAGATGAATGGTTGACTGGACCATCTTCTTTCTTTTCACCAGTAGGTGGAAGAGGGAAGAGAGGGAAGAGAAATTTAAATAAAAGCTTTTCTATATTTCACTTCATCACATAATCTTCATTGGAGCCATCATAAGAATTCTGATCTAGAGTGAAAGAAAAATTTGAGAAATTCCATAACGTTTCTGGTTAATTAGTAGTGGTCTGTATATAATGTTAAGTATGTGTTTCCTGTTTCTCCTGTATAGAACTTGTTTTTCTGTAGTGGTTTACATGTTTCTCCCCTATTAGATTGGAAGCTCCTTGAAGGCAGGGATTATCTTTTGCCTTTTTTTTTGTATTCCCAGTATTTAATACAGTGTCAAGAATACAGTAGTCACTGTACAATTGACAGTAAATTTACAGAGGGTCTCTCATTCTTTTATTTAACTGACCTTAACATTGTTAATTTTCTTGGAAGCCCAAAAAATGAGGTTGTGACAAAGATGATATTTAATACATGAAGGATTGGCCCCTAATCTGTCAAGTTCTGCTGTATCTTCACATAATAAGAGTTCTCATTTATAAATCCCTTTAAAATTTGCAAAGCACTTTATGGACATTATATCATTTGATCCTTAAAGCAACCCCCATGAGGCAGGTGCTATCATTCTTTCCATTCTGCATATAAGGAAATTGAGGCTTGAAGAGGACAGGTGACTTGCCCATTGTCATATAGTTAACAAGTATTGGAGCTGAGATTTTAGTCAATTTTTCCTCATTCTCAATCTAGGGCTTTTTCCACTATGCCACTCTGTCTCTCTCATGTTAATAACAAACAAATAAGTAAATGAATGAACATTGAATTGAAATTAAATGAATGTATTCCTTTGCCACACCTTCTTCCTGTCAATGGAATGCTAAGAGATCTAATCCTGATCTGGTCCCCAACTCACTGTCCATGGTACCTAGAGCTCTACATAACTTAGTAGTTAACTTATTCTTACTTAACTTATGCTCTTTAACTATTACAAAATGGCCAAGGCTAGGAACTGCTATTCCATTACATGATCTCTGGCCCCTGAATGATCATTTTAAAAATGTGACTCTGGTCACAATGAAAACTTTTTAACAAGAGTATTAATGTTTCAGTTCCATCTCTTCCAGGAATGAGCAAATTCTACTAAAAAATCTCTTTCCCCTAAAACTCCACATAGTAGTAGCTTCTTATTATTCCAGGTAACTCCCCAGTTGCCTCCAAACACAAACCTTATGTTTCAAAAGTGTGTCCAGTAGATGCAATAATTTATTGAACTATGACCAAGGCTCCCTCACTAATCACGTCATCGTCCCTCTGTGTAGAAATTAATTAGCTAAAAGGGTAGAGTTTAGGGATGAATCAAGATTTCCTTTCCCTCTACCCAGTTTCTTATTTGCCATCAAGTTGACAAAATATAATCTGGAAAGGATATTGTAGAGAGGCTTCTTGACCTAGGTTGGTGTTGAACTAAAAGATTTTATGAATCTTTTCATAAAGTTACTCACTCAGAGGACTAGAATTGGTCGGTGATGAATATCAAACTAGAAAAATGCCCCATGGTCCTCTGACAAGACTTTGCTTTATTAGGAACTATAAACACAATTTGCATGTTATTGGATTATTATTCTAATCCAGATCAATTAGAAAAATCTTTTTATTAATTATACTTGTTGAATATACAAATACCAGGAAAAATTATTTCGATGTCATGATAAAACTATTTCACAACCTTCTTGCCTTTTAGCCTCTCCTTATATTAATTTTTGAGTCATTTCCATTCCAGTCCATCATTGCCATAGATTGATACATGCTGCAATATGAAACAGAAGAACGGTATTCATGTTATTTTTATTGGCTCTCAATCCATTTAAATAGTGAAACTTAAGTTTATTAGCTTTTACTTTAAGAGCCCTTAAAAAACTTCATAGGACAATAATGGTTTCCAATATAATACACGTGTGATGACCAGAGAACTCATTTTCAAATTTGCAATCATTTCTCTTGTGCATTGTTGACTTATTAAGGGTTAAGGGAAAGGCTAAAGTTTAGTACTCTAAGCTGAAATTCAATTGAAAAAAGTAATTGCTACAGAAGGGCTGGCTACATTGTCCTCTTTACTGTGATCTGAGTTGGATCTTTTTAATGAATTGAAAGGCTTTTTGTCTTCTCAGAAATGAGTTCAGGGTTCAGATAGCATTGGAACCATTGAAGATTTTCATGACCTCTAATACCCAGTGAAGAGCTGCTGTTCCCTCTTTTCTCATTATAATTTTTACATAAACGATGCTCTCAACTTACACTAGTGGGAACACTGCAGAAACTGAAACTGGTGGAAAGGGAGTGAACAGAGGATGTCCATGATTATTATACTCTCTCTCTCTCTCTCTCTCTCTCTCTCTCTCTCTCTTCCTTCCTCTCACTTTCCCTCTTTCTCTTTCCCATCTCTCTGCCTGTCTCTCTCCATTTATTTCTTTCTTCCTGTCTCTGTGTCTATGTATCTATCTATGTCTTTCTGTCTCTCTCACTTAACTCTCTATGCAAAATGGATGATGCCTTGGAAAAAAATTCTATCTAAATGGTTATTAAAAACTAGTATTCCTGATTGGAATGCATCACTGAATCTGTATTGATTTGTGGTCTTCTGAGTTAATCACTTTGAGAACTAGCCATGAACTCCATTGACTGTTTCTTTGGGGGAGGGGGGTTCACTGTCCAGTTGTCCAGTGGCAGAGGGGTCTGGTCTGAATTACCTCTTGCCCTATTAGTCAGATAGTCTCACAGAGAATTCTACTGTAACTCAAAATAACACAAGTTGGAAGGACTGGCTTGTTTGAGAATGCATTTCTACTTTCTAAATCTAAAGATCATTTTTCCAAAGACCTCTAGTTTTGACATGATTAAAAGTCACCCATACACAATTCCTAGTTTAAAATTACTCCATTCATCCCTTTAGGCAGACATTTCTCTGTACCGCTTGGGTGGTTTCATTCACAACCAGATGATCCTCATTTGCAAAACATGGCAATTTTATCTACACTCCCAGTTTGGTATTTTTGTTTTGTTTTGTATAATGGATTACTTTATACTTACAATGTAATTCATGACCCTTATTTCTCCATTATTTCGCAATCATGACCCTTAGAGGTTAAGTGGAAGCTGTAGCTGAAGTGGACAGTGGACAATATGGTCTGCATTCAGAAGTTTCAGTGGTATAGTTAAAAGAGCACTGGATGGAGTCTAGAAATCTGGTTATGAAGAGATATTCTCAAGTTGACATAACTATTTAATTGTAGTCAAGACCTCCCAATTCCTAAGCTAATAACTGATCCATGATACCACATTCCTACTTATGTCTATTTTCTTGCCATTTTCTTTTTCTCTTCTTTTTTGTTTCTTTCATTTCTTCAGCTTTTCATTTTTTTCTTTTCATTTTTGATCTTCCTTTTACCTCCCTTTTATCTTTTTGAATTTTGTATCATTGAGTTGGATTAAATGTCTAAGGTCTCCAGTCATGTCTACGACTTGATGATTTTCCTTATCATTTGAATAATGAATTGGATTTCTGAAATGTTGGACTATTACATGCAGTTTGTGCATGTAATTCATATAAATTCTCCAAATTTTATACCTACAAGGAAGACTTTTTATTTGTGATGTGGTTGAATTGGACATAGGACATAAACACTTGTTTTGCCTAATTACCTAAAAAACTTCTTTAAAATTATGCATGCAGCAAAAATCTGGCCATACTCAAAGAGAAAACATCTTTTTAAGCTTTATTTCCAATCTCTAAACATATATATGTTTGAATGGAATTATAAAAACTTACACTTTGTTTCCCTGCTTTATGGTAACAATAGAAGACAGTTATTTTTGCCTACCATAAGCTATCTAAATGATATTCTGGAATTCTGGTATCTAAAGAGAAATTGACTTGTGGGATATGGGCTCAGTTCTGATCATCTTTACTTTAGGGAATTGGAACTCTGAGGGGGGAAAATGTAGTCTCATCTATATAACATGTCACGACTTTACATACTCCAACAAACCCAAGTTGTTTTATATAAAGCTTGTGTATAAAATATGGAGTTGTGAATCTGATAATAGTTTGAAGAATTGTGTTCAGTGAATAATTCTTCTTTCTTTTCATCTGGTAGTCTGGACCCATGATTTCACTAATGCGGAACTCTTATCCATAACTGCATACTGGTAAATCATCTGAAACTTATGATCTAGTTGCTTGGTATGCTGAGATGTTAATTGATTTGACCATTCTCACATAGCCAGTTTCTATCAGAGTCAGGACTTGAACGCAAGTCTTGCTAACCCCAAGTTTGGTACTCTATCCACTGTACCAGAAAAATATATTGGTGAAGTTTAGGTTATTCAAATTAGGTTTTTGCTTTTTCTTGATATACTTAGTTGACTTAAACTATAGAGGGGCAGCTATTCATTCACCTGTATGGATTCTACTTGTATACCTCTGTTCCCAAGTAAATTTGATATGCATAAAGCGAACTAATTCTTTTATATAACCTGAAGTTTTTAACTTAAGGCCATCATAGCATCTCTTAGCAGAGTTTGATACTGGAGCCTAGCTCTGTTAGACAATTTAACTGTTACACATCAGTGTTTCTAGACTTTTTTACTCTGTGATGTACTTTGAGATGTCCCCAAGGCATACTGACAAAATAGGAGTTGGAATTGCTTAAAAATAGAGTTTTGTGTCTTCTCATGAAGGGGAGAAGAGATTAACACTCTCATAGTTCAAATAACGAAGAAAGAAAATCACTGAATCATGTATTTATAACTGGAGACCTTAGAGTTCATTTAATCCAACTCCTTCAAGATATAGATAAGGAAACTGAGGTTTATGGAGATAAAAGAGAGCCAAAAGAAAGGAAGAACCAAGGGGAAAAGCAGAAAAATGAAAAGTAGAAGAAAGGAAAGAAACAAAAAGGAAGAGAAAAAGAAAATGGAGACAAGTGAGATATAAAGTAGAAGAGCGGTATTGCGGATAGGTCATTAGTTTACAAATTGGGAGATCTTGATTCTACAACTCAATAGTTATGTCAGTTTGAGAATGACTCTTTATAACCTCTCTCTCCTGAATCCCTAGTTCTGTAAAATGAGGGAGATTGACTTGATTAACTTCTAGAAGGTTCCTTTTAGTTTTAATATTCTATGATTGCTTTTGTTAAGTAGTTTCTTTATAAATGAACTCTGTGAAGAAGTTGGAGCTAACTAGAAAGTGTCATCTGGTATCTTAAGGAACTGTCCTTTAAAGGTCTAGCTCCTGTTAACAGCAGACTATTTCTTCAGATTGGCTTTGCTTCAGTCAGCATTTTTTCAAGCATTTAGGACCAAATACTTCCTTTTCCCCAAAATCCTTTAAGAATTTTTTTAGATAGGAAAAGAGCAGAATCCCCAAATTTAAAATGTCAGCCTCATGAGATAAAATTAAATTCTGTGTCTCAAGAGAAATTTTCCAAAAAGGCATGGTTACCTTTTGTAATTGTGAAATAAACTTATCTCCAGCACTTCTGAAATGGAAGGTACTTGAACAGAGGCTGTCTCTAGTTATCAAACACAGGTAAACACTCAATCTTCATCCAGCTGGTTTAATATTTAACAAATCAGAGGCCTCAGCTCTTTAAAGAAAAGTTCTGGATTTCTAGGAAAGAAAGAAAAATGGATTTTAGATAACTGTATTCCCATAAATACCCATGAGATAAGTATATTGGATTTATAGACATTAGAGAGAACGGTATCATAAGTAATGAATTAAACTACAATGACAACCCCAATAACCACTATAGATAATGTGAGTTAACAATTAATAAGAGTAACTTTTTGAAGTTTTTGTTTAAATGCTAGTTAATGCACCATCAACTATTAAGTAGTCCCTGGAGTAAAAGACTTTGTTTGGGTGTGTGTGAAGTTATGCTTTTTGTTGTAATATATTCTAGGACATGATTTTGAAAAGCAGAATAATAAAGAAAAACAGCTTTTCCCCTCTGCTTCACAGTGTTACCAATGACAGTTTCCGTTTTTCACCACCTGATAATGCTCACACCCTGTTAGGATGGAATTCTAACATCTATACATCTCTCCTCCAGCCTTCCCACCCCAATGGGGGCTGCTAAATAGGACAGTAGAGAGAGCACTGGGCTGGGAATCTCATCTTCCTGAGTTCAAATGGGCAAGGCACTTTAAGATAGCATTCACAAGGTTGTTGTGGAATTCAAATTATATATACATATACATATATATATATATATATATATATATATATACAGAGAGAGAGAGAGAGAGAGAGAGAGAGAGAGAGAGAGAGAGAGAGAGAGAGGGAGAGCACTTAAATATTAGGAGTGCTATCTAAAAATCAGTTCTTATTAGGGAGGATGGTTTCAATGACCAATACCTTCAAAATTGTAAGCAATCATTTTTCTTTTAATGAAATTTGGGATAAAACCAGATTTCAGGTGACACTAAAACTAGAACTTGTTCACAGTATCTGAGGCTCTGTATTAATTAACTCATCTGTCCTTCTCCCTTGGCCACACCCCGCTTGCCTTCTTTTCTCTCTCTTTTCCGCTGCAAATGATTCCTGGTCTGTCTCTATAGACTCAGTAACTAAGAATTGAATTCCATTGGTGCCCTCTGCTGGGTTGATATTGGAAATTCACCAAGATACAATAGTGAGCAAGTCTTCAATACAGAAGCTGGTTTAGTGATGATGAACTTGGGTGACAAACCACACTCAACTACTCTTCCTTTTACTACTGGCTGTCTAGTTAGGTATTTTCTTACATCAAAGATAGTTTCATTAGCTAAACAAAGTAACTGATTTTTTTTTTTTATTGTGAGGAGCTTGCCAGCCAATTAAAAAAAATAGCCTAAGAAAATTGACCATTTTCCTTTGCAGTGTATCCTGACAATTTAGGAGCCAGACGCTTTTTATTGGGTACAATTCTATGAAATTTTAAGTAACAGCTGCCTAATTAAAACTTGCATTAGTGGGCTCTGTGTGGGTTGTGGCCATCTTGCAACAGAATAATGCCTCTTGAGATGCAAGTGTTAGAAGTTGGAGTCATTTTCTCTCTGATTGGATTATTATTTCATTTCAGTGGTAGGCAAAACATTAGTTGGAGCTAAACTTCTTGGCTTGGATAATCGGCATTAATGTTGTGATGCTAAATTAGATTTATAGTGTCTCCTCTTGTCTCAGTGATTGGCTAATTTTCCAGCTAGAGATTAAAAAAAAAGATTTAATTATAATTAAGGCGTGTGTGTGTGTGTGTGTGTGTGTGTGTGTGTGTGTGTGTGTGTGTTTTAGCTAGCACTTACTATTTTGTAGGTGAAAAACCTATGAGTTCTCACAGAAGCTAATTAGTGGTTTTAAAATAAATCAGAAAAATATAGGCAGGAGCTGACTGGCATAGCCCTTTCTAACTTCTCAGAATTTTTTTTTTCTGGGATCAATAACATGTCAGACTGGACACGGAGGTCTGCCTCTGGTTTCCATAACAACTTGCCTTATTGAAGGGCTGCAGGCACCATGAATCCTCAATTTATCAGTCTTGCAGGGCTTATTAATGGAGGCCAGAACCACAAGGAGTCAGGCTGCTCATTACTGGCACGTGCCTATTGGCGTGGGGGAGGGGAAAGGCTGGCAGATGGGGGAAGAGTATGATGTAAGGGAGTTCAGATGAAAAGTAACCAGCACACCAAGGTACCATGAACCAACTTTATTACCACTCACAAGGGGAGAAAGAAATGAGGTACTAGCATGGACAATCCGGGTTGGTGGCTTCCATTCCCTGAGGCGGGGGGATCTGTGCATCAGTCAAAGACCCAGAGCCCTTCAGGGCTCAAATGTATAGATGGCTTCTGAAAAGAGCCCAAAAAAATAAGCCCCTCCTCCTCCTTCTTCTTCTCCCCCTCTTCCTCCCCCTCCCCTCCTCCACACCTGGCTTCAACTACACTCCATGGCCATAGTATAGACCTCATGATTTCTCAAAATTATTCTACCTGCAATAATAGGAATTTTGGAATTTCATTCTTCAATTAGACCACTAATTATTCCATCTCCTCCCTGTCTCATCCTGGACCTACTCTTCTCCAAAAGTGAATAACCTTCAGTTCGTTTATCCATCCATCCCTGTTTTCTTAGTCCTTCCTCCCTATACTGCTAGCAGCTTTAGTCTTCCACTAGCTATCACTCCAGGACCCCTTGTCTACTGACTTTCTACTATTTCTGTTCACTAAAACTTTATCTCCAGGCACAGATCCCACCACTTCTGCTCCAGGGCATCAATGGAACCAAATTCAGTTGAGTCACCATACCACTTATCTGGGTCTTGGTTGCTGCTCAAAAATCTTTCCATTCTACCCTATTCCCATCCTATCTCATTCCGCATTGTCACTGTCCCTAATCTTTTCTTTTTGAGCCTATACCAATTCTTCACAATTACAACAGATGACCTGAATTAGGGTAGGGATAAAGACACGATCTATGATTTCACTGGTCTAGTGAACTCACAGGTCAGAAAACTGTACCAATACTGGTCAGGACTTTCTCTGCAATTGATTTCATTAAAGTGACCCAGGACACTAAGTCATATCCAGGGTGTAGGTGTGAGAGGTGGGATTTGAGGCCAGGTCTTCCTGATTCTAAGGATGCTAGTCTCTTACAGATAACCTAGCCCAGGAGTGAGTCCAAGTTTTACAGAACATTTTCATTACATTATATTTCATTACAGAACCTTTCATTAATAGGATTTGTTCAGTGACATTTGGATTCAGTCAAAGGACCACACCTGAGGACCTAGAAGGTCACATGTGGTCTTAAGGCTGCAGGTTCCCCACCACTGACATAGCCTCTGATAATACTGAGAAGACTTGAAT
This sequence comes from Potorous gilbertii, assembly GCA_028658325.1. Classification (NCBI taxonomy): domain Eukaryota; kingdom Metazoa; phylum Chordata; class Mammalia; order Diprotodontia; family Potoroidae; genus Potorous; species Potorous gilbertii. The sequence goes on from JAQQSK010004189.1 coordinate 153,150, forward strand.
CCAATCAACGTGAGCTACCTTAGCTCTCTTCTTCCTCAGTTTCTTTCAGCATCATGACCTACATTTCTCCTCTGGTCACAGGAGAAAATTTAGCCCTATTCACTAAGGTCAATCCATGCATGTACCCTTGATCTATTCCCTCCTGCTTCCTATAGCCTTGGCTCAGCAGCAATCTCCTCTCAGTCAACTAGTCTTCTACCTCTCACTTATCCTAAAGTCTCCTTCCTACCCTCCTACAGACATTCACATCTCAAAATTAAGGGAAGAGTTTTCTTTGATCCTTTTCATCCCATCTATCCACTTTTCTCTCTCTAATCCCCTTTACTAAATAATCACTTGAAATTATCTATACCTGATGTTCTACATCTTCACCATCTACTTCCTGTTCAACCCTTTGCAGTCTGACCTTTCCTACACTCATCATGTATTCTTTGGCAATTTCATTCACTTATATGATTTCCACCTGCCACCTATATGCAAGTGATGCTTAGATCTTTAGAGCCATTTGAGGGTATGTAGTACAATGGAAAGACCACTGATTTGGGTGTCAGAGCATCTGCGTACAAATCCTAATTCTGTTATTTCCTACCATGTGAATTTTGGCAAGTCAGTTAACCTCTCATCTGCAGAATGAGGTAGTGGGATTAGAAGCCTTGGTGGCTCAGTGGATAGAACTCTGGGCCTAGAGTCAGGAAGATCCAACTTCCTGAGTTCAAAATTGGCCTTGGACAGATACTAGCTGTGTGACTCTGAGCAAGTCATTTAACCCTGTTTGCCTCGATTTCCTCATTTATAAAATGAGCTGGAGAAGAAAATGACAAACTCTTCCAATATCTTCGCCAAGAAAACCCTAGATATGGTCATAAAGAGTTGGAAATGACCGAACATCAACAATGTCCTCAAGCTTAATCTTTGATCTTTTCTTCTAAGATTCACAGTAATAGCTCCAACTTGTTGGCAATGCATCTCCATCTAAATGTGTTTGGGGCAATTCAACATCATGTCTAAAGCTGAACTTATTATTTTGTCTCCTAAACTTGATCATAACAAACATTTATTAATCATGAATTTTATGCAAGACTTTCTTTCCATCTTAGGCACCACTGTTCATCTGGCTCCCCATGTCCATGATTTTGGTATTATCTTTTGATCTTTTATTTAGTTATTCTTATGCCAGTTATATTTCTGAGGTAGGATTAGAACTCATGTTTCTCCTTATTCCAAGACCAAGACTCCTCCTACGAGATGACTCTGCCTCTCTAGATCACCAGATTAAACAAAGTGAGGTTACAGGTGAGTTCTATTCACAAGCACCTTTTCTGTTTAAACGTGAGGTGAAGAATAGGGAGTTATATAATTAGAAGGGACCTTGAGAAAATACCCACTGTCCTCTCCCCTTAGAGAACTGTACTCAGTTCATGTCAGACTGAAGCCTGCCTCAGTTTCCATCATCCTGTAGGAAAGGAAAATTCCAAAGGAAATTGGGAGAAATTATTGTGGGACCTGAGGAAATTTTCTTCTCATAATTTCCTGCTCTGCTTTCCCCTAGCTATCTTGTCACTTTCCTTTACCTCAGTGCTATCAACTTAGCTCAGGTTGGCATTGAGGGAAAATCTAAGTATTGCAGCCTCCCGTTAGACTAATCTAGCCTCCAGACTTCATCGGAAGCAGAGGATGATGACATCAAGACTGTTCCTCTCCTACCTATAGCAGGAGAGAGTCTGATCCATTATTCCTGACTTTGCTTCACACTTTGCCTCTTACCTGGAATTTCCAGTCCATATGGGGGAAATCAGCCCTATTTTCTAAGGATAAAAATATAACTGTTCAAATTCCGAGCACCATTTAGGTTGTTAAAAGAACAACAACAGACAACAAAACTCTTGGAACTATTAGCTCTAATTTGTAAGATATTTAAGTAGATACCGTTCTGTATTTAATTAGATATTATTCTAAGATATAGAGAGTATTTTTGAGATAAGGAGAATCAGTTCTATGTGCCATATTGATAAACTAGAGATTGTTATAGAAATGCAGAATTTTAGAGGTGGAAAGGACTTCAGTGCCCGTCTTCCAACACATCCAATGGGTTCCTCAATGCTAAGAGTAAAGATAATGTCTTATAAGGAACTGAGACTTCAATAAAGAGAAAAGAAGACTAGAGGGACATGATAGCTATCTTTAAATACTTAAAGGGTTATCATGTGCTTGGCAACTTTGGGGTCAATATAAGGGAATTTTTATAACAAATCAAGCTGTCCAAAGTTGGATGAGCTGCCTTTGTAGGAAGTGAATTCCTCCTTGGAGATTTTTGAATGAAAAGTGAATAACAACTTGTTAAGAACGCTATAGAAAAGATTCTTGGCAGGTATGGCTCAGACTGAGGTCACTTTAAAGCCCTGAAATTCCAGGAAGAAACAAGCCTTTGTCATCTCCAGAGCTAGTTCTGCTTCTCAGTTATCAAAGTAAAATTCTCAAAGCCTGAATATCTCAGACATTATCTTGCCTTTTTTCTTCGTTCTATTTGTTGCTAATTAAAATTAATTTGACATTTGCATTGCTAATATTCTTCTTTTAAAAATCTGTTGACATTTTTCTTGATTTTGAGTTTCCTCACTAATATTTTAAAGGCTAATCTGATCTTCATACCTCTTTGCAGGTGAGTAAAGTCTCTGCATATGGACCCTAGCATAAAGGGATAGAAGGCCTATGCCAGTCAATTCAATTGATTTAAGATGAGTAGATGAGGTTATAGGTTAATTCTCTCCTCAACCCAGTAAGTTTTACAAGGAGAAATGTTCTGCTTTGGGGCTATATGTTGCATTAAAGGTAATAGTAAGGAACCCCACGAATATGGGCTGTCACAAGTAGGACTAGACACAAGTATGATGATTGGGTTTATCCATTGCTACTAGAAAAATAATTAAGGGGGCATGTTCTTCAGACGGTGGGCTGAAGGAGAACAGAATGTATAGCATGCATAGATGAGGACCTGTAGGTCTTTTTATGTGTGAGAACTACTCCTCATCTTCTTGTGACCTGGAAACTACCAGGCAGATCTATATGTGGGTGAACCTATGCCAGCAGAGGCATGCCTGACCTGCATAGGGAACAGTGGTATAAGGAGGAAGACAGAAAGACCCTCAAGTAGAACAAATAAAGGAGGTGTTATTTCCTCCCTGGGAATCCTTAAAGCCTAGGAGAAGATGCTTATCTTGGAGAAGGGTTTATGAATACTGGGGGCTACTAGCTTAATTGTCTATCAGTTAAGGGTTCAAGACCTACAGGCAGATCCGGAATTTCTTGTCAAGGATGACTAAACATAGAAATCTATCTGTATATATCAAAAAGGTAAAAAGGTTTTGGGTCTCCCTGGGGCTTTTCCTAATAGATCATGATCTTCTATCCTTATTCCCTTTATCTCATGTTACCAAGGGTTAGAGAAGTACTCAGAGCTAGCATGAAGAAACTGAAAAAGTCCTCAATTTGGGATGAAAGGCAGAAAATCGAATCCTAGTAGGACCAGACTATGACCTTGGGTTACTCAGGTACTTTATCAGTTAAACAGGGATAATAGCATTAAACACTGTCTGACTCATAGTTGTTGAGAGGTGATAACATGTGATAACATGTGAAAGCTCTTGGTAACTCAATTGTGATAACTTGATGTCAGGCATTACTAAAATGACTCTTTCTTGCTTAGAGAAAAGAACATTACTACCACATGGAGAGGCATATTTTCCAGGAATAAAGAGATTATCTATCTATATTCTGCTTTGGTTAGATCACATGGAGAATATTGTGTTCACTTCTGAACCATTTGAAAAGGACATTGATAAGGGAAAGAAATGTGCAGAGGACTGTAATTCCAGTGAGGCATTTGAGTCTGTCTGAAACAATGGTCAAGTGAAGGAAATGGGAGTGTCTAGCTTGGAAAAGAGAAGATTAAGGGAGATATGATAGGAGATTTCAGGAGGTTCGAAGGGCTATCCCATGGAAGAGGAACTTGACTTGACTGCCTCTAAAGTGTAGAAATAAAAACATTGGGAGGGAGTTACAAAAAAGGAGAATTCAGGTTTGTTGTCAGAAAAGCCTTCCTAACAATCAGAGTTGTCCAAAAGGGGAATTGTGTACTTTGGGAGACATTGGAGTCCCCCTGACCGGAGGTCTTCAAGCAGAGGCTGGAGGACCACATGTTGTTTTTGTTGTAGTAGGGATATATATTTTTTAATGTATGGACTGTTTCACTACTGAGGGTCCTTCCAACTCTCAAATTGTATGATTTTGTGTTTCACTGATTGTGGATTGATTTCTTATACTTGGTTCTAGCATGGAGGCATGGACAAAATGAAGAGAAAAATACAGAGGCTGTGTTTGTAAAGGGCCATTATTCATCTTTGTTGTTCAGCACCTGTAAAAGTAAGAGACATTCTTGAAGATGAGAATTTCTTGCTTCTGTTGACTTCACTGGACCAGTTGTTGACACAATCTATTTACTGGGGAAAACTGTAGTTTCCTGAAGAGATGCTTTGGCACCGGCAGGGGGTTGATCGAAGCATAAAAAAAAATCTTAGCTCCACATCTCAAGAACCAGTGTCCTGACACCTACTGGGCACAGCAAATTTGTACCTTGTCATTGGGTGGGTAATGTGCATGATAGAAACAATAATGAGGTTAATGCTAAACATTCACAAAGAACATTCCCCCCCGCCCCGCTTTTTCTTGCTCTTTCTCACATTCCTCTGATACCCTCTATACGGATGTTCCCCACCTCCCTCCAACCCCCACCCCTCCAAATGCACCCACCAAGATCTCCTGAGAGTCATTACTACTCAAACCATCAGCCAAAGTTAGTGGGTTTCTATGGCAACCAGGCAGCTGGCGTCTAGACGTTGTGAGAGATGCCTTGCAATTGAGCCGCAAATCTCCTCCATCACACACTCTGCCACCCTCCCCTTCTTCCCATTTCCTTTTTATTTACTGCCAGCATTAATGCTGACACAGGATGGAGTTTCCTTTTGACAGGCCATTAAAGAAAGGAGAAGAGAGGAAGGGTGAAAAATTCAAGTTTGCTGCCTTGTCATATCAGTGAAGGGGAAGACAACTGGAGTGACAGACTCAGATATGCCACTTCCTTCCTCACAAAGGATCTTTTTTCTCTCTCCATATTTATTATTTGTTTTCAGTTTTCAACAACCACTTCCATAAGTTCCAAAATTTTCCCCCTTCCTCACCCCTCTCTTCCCAAGACAGTATACAGTCTTATAAGGGTTCTACATATGCATTCATATTAAACATATTTTCATATTAGTCTTGTTGCATAGAAGAATTAAAACAAATGGGAGAATCCATGAGAAAAATAAAATACAACTGGAGAAAAGAGTCCACTTCATTCTACGTTCTGACTCCATAGTTCTTTCTCTGGATGTGGATGGTATTTTGCATCATGAATCCTTTGAAAATGTTTTAGGTTCTTGCATTGCTGTGAAGGGCTAAGTCTATCAAAACCAGTCCTCCCACATGGTGGCTGTTACTGTGTACAATGTTCTCCTGGCTCTGCTCACTTCACTCAGCAGCAGTTCAAATAAGTCTTTCCAGGTTTTTCTGTCATTTCTTGTAGCACAGTAGTAATCCATTACAACTTGTTCAGCCGTTCCTCAAATGATTGATGATCATTCCCTCGATTTCTCATTTTTGACCACCACAAAAAGATCTGCTATAAATATTTTTTTATATGTGGGTCTTTTTCCCATTTTTATGATCTCTTCAGGATACAGCCCTAGAAGTGGTATTGCTGGGTCAAAGGTCATATTTTTGTAGCCCTTTGGGCATAGTTCCAAATGTTCCAGAATGGTTGGATCAGCTCACAGCTCCACGAACAATGAATTAAAGTGTTTCAACTCTCCCACATCTTCTCCAACACTTATCATTTTCCTGTTCATGTTAGTCAATCTGATAAGTATGAGTAGTTTTGATTTATATCTCTCTAATCGATAGTGATTTAGAGCATTTTTTCATAATACTAAAGATAGCTTTAATTTCTTCCTCTGGAAACTGCCTGTTTATATCCACAAAGGATCTTTATAGAATTAAGAAATTTTTAAATTAGAAAATATAGACACTGGTTTCTTGGGAGCCATCATCATCTTTAAGAACTGTTTCCTGATTTTCCAGCAGGGTAAGATTTTGAGTTGATGCTACTGGACTGAAAATGGGCAGAACCATTACATTGCACCTCTCCAATTTAATTATTTTCTTCCATGGGATGGAGGTTGGGGATTTCAAATCTATAACAAGTATTATTAGATGGCAAGTAATAGATGGTACTGCAGGTAAATGTGGGAACTTGCTTGGGATGTGGTGAAACCATGCCTGAAACATAGGTTTCAAATTGCTTCTAGTACTAGTAGTGATAGCACGGTCAAGATAATTGTACTCATCATCATAGTTGTAGTAGTAGTCAGTTTTTAGCTAACTTTTCCCCATATGACCTTTTCATTCCTCTCTAGTCCCTTTGATTCAACAAATATGTCTTGTTCCCTGAATATAATGAAAGTCCTGAGTATATAGCAACGATAGTGAAATAATTCCCGTCCTCTGGGATCTTACGTATGCCTAGGGGAACAAAATGTAATAAAAATAAAGTAAATTTCTTTACTGGTAGGTTGGAGTTATAAAAATATTCAGAACATTATTTCTCCCTAATTCTGAAAGTTCATGGTCTGGAGGTCCAAACATCACTGTCATCATAAGAATTTTAAAGGTATAGGTGGTATAAAGGACAATGAGAGGAGATTTTGCACCAGAAAGTATCTTTTTGGATAAGTAGGATAAAGGGTTTAAGGTTTTGAAAACCTAGATGAGAAGTTTTGGACTTTTTTCCCTCTATAACTGAAGAGATGTCATTGAAGGCTTTTGAGCAGGGAAGAGATAAACAACAGGTAGTATTACAGGAAATCTTTATGTGGTCATGGTGGGCAGGATAGATTGGATAGAGAAGAGTTCAGAGGCAGGAATCTTCAATCCAAGGTGATTAGAGTAGTTCAAGCATGTTGTTTTTAAGGTCTGGGGTATGGTTATAGCCCTGGGAATGGAGATAAAGTGATGCACATCATGCACATATTTCAACATTGAAAGGGGCCTCAGAGATTATATTTCACCTCATATTTGATCAAGAATCATTTCTAGAACATCCCCAATGAGTAATTATCCTGTATTTGCTTGAAAACCTCTAGTGAGGGACAGCCTCATTACCTTCCAAATCTATTTCATTTTTGAATGGGATGTTTTCTATGTATGAAACTGAAAACTGTCCCCTGTAATTTTCATCTATTGCTCCTAGTTCTCCTCTCTAGGATATAATAAAAGAGTTCTAACTTACCTTCCACATGATAACACTTTTATTACTTGAAGATGGCTACCATACATTTCTCTACCTCATTCCAAATCTTTTCTTAGGCTAAACATTCCCAGTTCCTTCAAATGATCCTCACGTGGCATGAGTTTGAGTCCCTTCGTTCTCCTGGTAGTTGTATCATGGCTCATTTCCAGGTTATGAAGGGCATTCCTAAAATGAGCCCAGAACTGAACATAAAACAATCTAAATATGATCTGGCCAAGGCATGGGAAAGTGGGCAATTATTTTTCTTATTCTGAACATCATCCATTTCTTCACTCAGCCTAATATTACATTAACTATTTTGGCTACCATATTGCACATGAATTTATTATTCAATAAACACCCACTCCCAAGATCTTTTTCAGAACAACTGCTACACAGCCATACCTCCCTTATATAAAATTATTTATGTGTTTTCCCTTTGTCTTTATAACGTTAATCTTATCATGGTTTTATCTATCAGAATGTTTTTAGATTCTATCATCCATTGTGTTAGCCATCTTCATTTTGATGTCATATGGAAATTCGTTAAGATTGCAATTTATGCCTTTATCTGAGTCACTAAAACAAGCAAACAAAAACAAAACTGAGAGTCATTAAGAGGATGAAAAGGTGGCTTTGAAGCCAGGAATCCATATGTTGAGATCTCTCTTTTGATTGTGTGACCCTGGGCAAGTCCTTTGCCTTTCATTTCTCTAGGTAATTGTCTCAAACTGTAAGTTGCAAAGATAGGGCTGATGTGCATTGGCAGAGGGATTTTTGTCACCTGGAAGTTCTAATATAGCAATCATAATCATAGACCCAGTCCCTATATCTATTAATATAAATACTGAGTGGCATAAGACTAAAAACATAGAGCTGTGGTGCAATCTACCTTCTCCATCAATGACTATTTTGAGAGCTCAGTCATTCAACCTTCTGTAGTTCTAATTTGTTCCAACCCACCTAGAGTAACTTAGCGAAAGAGGAAATGAAATTAGTCAAGCATGATTTGTTTTTGATTAAGCAACACTGACTTTTTTTTGCAATTTTCCTTTTCTTTTTGTTTACTAACCATCTCTACAATAGAAATGTTGAAACTTCCATTTTTATTAGATATGGATACATGTATACACCTTTTGATGAAGATAGGATTATGGTATGTGGTTTTTCAGCATATAGAATAGCCTTTCTTCAAGGTATAAATAAAAGGATGTCTTCAATATATTCAGTTAAGACATTTTTTAAAAAGACACCTGCTACAGACAACAACGATTATTGTTCGATAATTATTTATTGCTTGGCTGGTTGATTTTTTAAATTTCATTTTATTTTTTAATTTTTCCCCATCCCCCAACCCAAAAAAGCACATAAAAAACCAAATTAAAAAAATTAACAATAAGCCCCAAAGCCCTTGTAATAAACAAATATGACCAAGCAAAACAAAATTTGGCATTGTTGGCTGGTTGAGTTTGCATCCCTATAACCTTCTTAGTTATTTCACTGTATGTCCTGGAGCTTGGTAGAGAAGGATGACGCGTAGTTGTGGCAATTTGACCTAATGCATCTCTTTCCTTTTCACAGTTCTCCCTCAAGCTCAGGAGCAGCATATTGGTCCCTTGGTTTACATTACCCCCCCAAACCTTCCTTCAATCATTGTGCTGCTAAAAATATGGCTGCAAGAGCATTATCACCCACCACAGCAGTAGATGATTTTTTAATGGAATATAATGAAGAACCTGTAGGAAGTTAGAGGATTTCTTCTCCCCATAACCCTAAGGAATTCCTTGACACATCTTGCAAATGAAGTACATTATCATAAACTTTCAATTACACTCAAGTACGGTATCTAGATTTTACGTCAACTAGGGTAATTTTTTTTAAAGAGGTAGACCAGTTTTTCCTTATTCCTCACACCTCCTTCATCTACCCTTCTCCCCAACACATCTACAGCACACAGCTCTGGCTTGCTTCTGCCTAGAGGCCTTCTACTACTTGGCCAATGTATCCTCAGGAAACATGAACCAGTTCATCACAATATAGTTAGTTAGAAAGACCAACCTGCTGCAAAATGAGCATCTAGCTATATAAATCTATCTAAACATAAATGACTTGGGGATTATCTCCTCTTTGGGATCAGAATATGTCTTGACTGTGACACTACTATATTTGCTTGTATATATACTCAGAGAATTACATGTATATTGTCAAATGTGGAGAAATTGGAGTTGTGAGAGTAATGCATGTACAGAAATGTCTTACCTCACTTTAAGTAAGTCTTGAAATGGCCCTGGGCAGAAAGAGGATTATCTGAGTTGTGTCATTACCCACAATACTAAGGATCAAGTGAGAAAATATCTGCAAAGCACTTTGCAAATGTTAGCTATATGTTATGACTATGAAGAACCAAACTCACCTGAATTTTTCCTTCATTCAGTCTCACTGGTGCCTTAGTCCTTTAGCTTCCAGAATACTGGCCCCATTCTATCTTTATTTCTCCAGTTTATTTTTTTTCTATCCATATTTATACTATATTTATTTCTCCAGTTCTTACTTAGACTCTGGGTCTCAGTTTCCTCTGGATTTCTCTTAACCTTAGCCTGGAAGGTTCATTTCCTCCCTTTAGTTAAAAGACAAGGGGAGAGGAGAACTGGAAAGGGATCACAGCTTCCTCAGTTGTCCCTCCCCTCTAATTGGAAGGTGGAGCAGTAAACTCCTCTCAAATCCTTTTTATTTTTAAAAGAGGGCTCTGAATTTTCCAGTTAACTCTCAATTTTCTCTCAGGGCCTCTGCTTGGTTTAGACTTCATCATCATCATATCTTCACCCGCTGGTGCATGCCTCCCCCCCACATTTCAGCTTCCTTTTGGGCAATGTCTTCCCATACCAGCTTATTTTTCTGGAAGTTTCTTTTTCTTATGGGTAGTACAGTGCCTAGCATGTAGCAAGTACTTAATAAATGTTAACGGACCTCAAATGACTCCCTCAAAGACCCAGATGCACAACACAATGGAAGCCTCGTGCATGCACATACAAGGAGAACCAGACTCTACAAACACACTTTTTTAAAAGACAGGACACTCAACTGGTGGTGCCATTTATATGGGCATGCTCTTTCTTGCTCCTTCAATTAGGACAAACTGTCACAGCTGTATGATTTGTCCGGCCTTCCAAAACATCAGCAGGGAAGCCTGGCTTCTTGCTTCTGTTATTGACTGCAATCAATCCTAGCATGAGAGAGAAGGCTAGTGTACTCCTCTGGGTGATTGGCAGCATTTGCTGCCTTCCAATCACTATAACTCAACTTATCCTTATTTTTTCTTAGGTAATGGAGTTGCTCACTTAGTAGATTTTCTAAGTGTTATTGTGATCTGGTTTTGTACAGTAACTTGAAGAGAAATTCTTTATATGATATTTCCACCTTTTATTTTATTCACCTTTCTTTGGTCATTTACTTTATTTTTTCTTACTCTGTTTCTTCTATATTACCAAAATATTTCTTCATTCATCTTAATTTAATTTTCATTCTAATTCAAAAAATATTTGTTTAGCATTTACCACGGATAAGATGCTGCATACATTGTTGGAGATATAAAGATGGAAAATGATGTCGTCTTTGCCCTCATATTCTTTGCTTTTATATTCTCCTGGGGGACAGAGTTAAGTATAAAAGAAGGTAGAGTTCATTGGAGAGAAAGGAAAGATAAAGAAAAATCCTACAAAAAGTGTTCTAGAAAAATTTTGTTGTAGTCGTTGTTCATCCCTCATTGAAGAAGATCATGGTCATCAGGAGAATGCTGTATTGACAGAGCTGCACAAAAGCATCAACCATAATCTCTCCTTCAGAGTCACCAAAATCTAGTGGCAAGACAAGGGATAGTTTTAGGAGAGAGAAAGAAAATCCTTTTAATTGGGAGATCTGGGAAGGCCTCATGTAGAAGATGGAGCTTGAGTTAAACCTTAAAGGCAAATAGGCATTCCAAGAAGCAGAGAGGTAAGGAAGTATGTTGCAGGTGTGGTCACTATGTCTGAGGAACAGTACAAAGACTTGTACCTGGTTGGCCTCTAAATAGAGTGGAAGAAAGCAATAATGTATATTAAGGTTGAAAAGTCACGAGGGAGTCAGGTCATGCAAGGTTTACATATCAAACAGGAATTTTTTTATTTCAGAAGGGATAGGGAGACACTGGGGAGCTATTTTATTAGGGGAGTAATGTGTTCAGATCTGTACTTTAGGTAAATCATTTTGGCAGTTGAATGGAGGATACATTGGAGAGCGGAGGGTTTTGAGAGAGGCACGACATGAGGAAGTCTGTTACAATAGCCCAGACAAGAGGTAATGAGAGGTCTAAAGTAAGGTGGTGTCTTTGTGAGTAGAGAAAGGGGGAAGATGTGAGAGATGTCAGGGAGATAAATGCACATTTCCTTGGGTCACCTTTGGAATGAAGATGATTATTGAAATATGGAGCCTACTTATGCCCATCATGTATCTATCTGTTGCCTTCTGAATTAATCAAGAATTTAATTCAGCAGACATTATAGTGTTCCAAGATGTAAGACTAAGGCACAGATTCTACCAAAAAATAGAAAAAAAGTTACAAGTTATAAATATGACTCATGAATGTCATGCTCTAATTTTAGAAATCTAATATTCTTTGGGACCATATACAAATAAGAAAAAACCAGGAAGCATCTTTTTGCTGTAGTCAATATTAACTGAGATATTTGTGGAGTCTGAGTAAATGTCCAGCTTTCATCTCTTTATTTTAATAGCAATGCTGAAAAAAAGTCAGAAGATGAAAAAAATTACTTATGGGCGAGAAAGTAAATAAATGCAAGGGAGGCTAAGGGATAACTGTATTTCTGTCTTCAAGCATATGAAGAGTAATAGTGGAGAAGATACTGTGGAGATAGATGCAAGAGTTGTCCATCTCTGTAATATATGACAGAAGGACAAAGAGGATGGATCAGGTATGCTGGCACATTTGGCCCACAGTCTGTGTAGGTCCACAGTTACTCATAAGGAAAAACACTGACTATAAATTTAATGAAAAAAAAAGATACCACACCAGTGTAGAATTTGAATCTATAAAGATTTTTTTCATTAAAGCAGTTTTTTGATATTTTTTCAGATTCCTATCATTTCTCAATATATCTCTTTCCTGCCCTAACCAGAGTCATTTTTTATAACAAGGAATTAAAAGAAAAAGAGTAAAAAAAAATCCAAACAGCAAAATTACCCAACACACCAGTCATACCTGATGAGATAGTATAGCACAACAGTTTAAGTACTATTTGTAGATTATTAAAGAGACTATTAGAACATCCTGCACATGCAGTGTCCACACCTATTATATCCCAGCTCTAGAAAGGATGAAGAATGTGTTCTCATATCTCTTTTTTTTATGGCACAGCACAGTTATTGTAATACTATATATATATCCATAGGGCATCTGCAGAGTATAGAGTGCTGGGCCTGAAGTCAGGAAGACCTGAATTCAAATCCAGCCTCAGACACATAATAACTGTGTGACCCTGGTTAAGTTACTTAACCTCTGTCTGCCTCAGTCTCTTCAACTGTAAAATGGGGATAGTAAAAGTATTAACCTCTCAGGATCAAATGAGATAATATTTATAAAATACTCAGCATAGTGCCTAGCTGTACTTACTAAATATTTTTTAAAACTAATACTGGTGATATGTGTATAGGAACTGAGAAAAAGAGAAGTTATATGATTTGTGTAGAAGATATATGATTTGTCACTTAGCTAGTAAGTGACAAAGTCATGTTTTAAAACCAAGTCTTCTGATTCTAAATTGTGTTATTTGTAATATATGAACCTATTAATTCTCACTATCTTTTTTGCTGCTGCATCTGAAAGGATGGGGAGGAGGAAAGGGTGGTCTACATTTGTGATTAAGTGTGAAGTGAATCAATGCCAAGACCACCCTGTGTGGAAATTCCCTCCATCAATGCAGATTGGTAACTCGTCTGTAATGCTTTGTTTTACAGCAGGGTCTCTCAACCCCTTTTTGCATGTGACATGGACCCTTTGGCAGTCTGGCAAAGCTTATGGACCTTTTGTTAGAATAATGTTTTGAAAAGCCCAAAACAAAGTCTATAAAATTCCAAAGGAAATGAATTATTTTTATTATAAAAATATTTAAAATAGGCTCATCAAAACCAAAATTAGTAAAAATATTTAAAAAAATAAACAGATCCACAAACTAGGATAAGAACCCATCTTGAAAGTTGCCTGTGACCACATAGGGGTTAAATGGCTTACCCATGGGCACACAGTAAGCCAAAGAGAGGACTTGAGCCAAACACACTCTGATTCTAATGCCAGTTCTCTATCTTGCTTGTTTTATTGTGGGATATTATCTACAGTATCAAGATTGACTTAATTTTTTTTCTGAACATGGCCTGTAAAGACTTGAATTTATTAGCTCATTACATTTATGGCTGAGAGCAATATGGCATAGTGGATGGAGAACCATCCTCAAAATCAGGAAGGCTTAGATTGAAGTCTTGCCCGTGACACATTCTGGCTATGTAATCCTGCTGTACTCATTTTCTTGACCAGAAGTTCTTAAACTATTTGGTCTCCTTATTCCTTATGTTGTTAAAAATTACCGAGAATTTTCCCTCACCAAAACTTTTGTTTAAGTGGGTTCTATCTATTAATATTTAATATATTATAAGTTAAAATATTGGTATTATTGTGAAAACAATAATTTTGACCCTGTGGAAGGGTGTTGGGGATCCTTAGGAGTGCCCAAACCACACTTTGAGAACCTCTGCCATAGAAGACTTTCTAAGATTATAAACTGCAGAAATGGTGCTGGCCTGCACTGGATGGAGGGAGTTTTGTTTCCTACTTCAGGATTTCCTTATGCCAGGGAAATCACAGGTCCAATTCCTCTTCCCTTATAATTGTAGCTACCACATTCATGAAGATTTAAAAAAAAAGTCAGATGTGGACATACTCCTTCATAAGGTTGCTATGCCCCAAATAATTCTGAAATAACGTCATGAAGACATTATAATCAATTCAGCTATAAAGTCACTAAATCCCTCCATAGCTCATTTCTAACATCTGCACCATTGTCCCTGTGGAGCTAGATATCTTTTTTAAGACTACTTACTTCATGTGTTTCTGCAGAACAATTAATGATGTTAGGTGACATATGCCCATACGAGTTTTTTTTCTTATAAAAAGGGAAAAGGGCACCCTTCCTAATGATGGACTCCTCAGTTTTCCTTTGATGCTGTGATACCATAATATAACATATCATCAAACAATCAATTCTCAGTCACTTAGAAAAGCAAATAGCATTGTGGGGCAATTAGCAGGGCTCAGTAGAGAACAATGGTTTAATTTCTTTTCGTGGCATGGTGCTAGACATTGAAGACAGGGAGACAACAATGTATGAAATCTCTCTGGACTTCCTGTCCCACTTGACCTTCATAAGAGCAAGCCAGGGTGGTGGATTTAGAAGATATGGTGACAGGGAGAGAACAGGGAGGGAAGGAGAGAATTTGGATTTAAAAATTTAAAAACAAATATTAAAATTATTTTTACATGTCACTAGGAAAAAACATTTTAAAATGAAAGAAAAGAAGATATAGTCAAAGGAATCACATCCTTCCCTGTGTTTCTTCCTAGAAGGGAGTGGGGGAAGAAGTGTGAGCCTTTCATTCTACCAAGTGAAAAAGAAATGGAGACACAGTATTGAGCTTGATAGCATATTCACTATGATCTCATAATTTTCTCAGTGCTAAAAATTAGGTCTTTGGATTCAACATTTTTTCCCTGGAATGAAATGAAGGTAAATTTGTGGGGGTCTATTAAACCACTACAATATTTAGCTATATAATTTCATTATTTCACCCTGAGACCTTATGTCACCTAGTACATTTTAATGAATGAAATAAATAAAGCATTTTTCATGTTCCGTGATGTACAAGCATTAAGTAATTAGTTCTCACAACACTTCTGTGAGAAACATATTATGGGATAATCAATCATAATGGTAACTGACATTTACAGCCAACCAGCACCATTTATCCCAAATCCCCAAACACACTTCTAAATTTACATTCCACTTTGCATCTGTTTGTGAACATATATCTCAGTAATTGATTTATTTATTGATTCCAAGTCTATTGATCCCCCACAGTGAATTAGGCAATGAGGAATACTTAGAGAGAAAAGGCATTCAAAAGTAAAGCCCTTGTCTTAGCATTCACATCTGAAATCAAACTGGCAACAGCTACCTCCCAGCACCATGTAAAACATAAGCATAGGTTCACCTGTTGTTTTTTTCTTTGTAAAAATGAAAGAGGTTGAGTTCAAATTCTATTTAAAAGTTATTTAATACTCCAAAATAATTTTAGTTAGCTCGATTTGGTTCTTTCTTATGTGACTTCATAGGGTTTTTTTGTGGGGCAGGTGGGTTGAGTTATTTGGGTCTGGCTTGTGTTAGGGTTCAACTCATCAGTATGGTTCATTCTGGTTTTTAATTCACAGTTTTGCTTCATTCAAGTTCCTGATGAGAAGTCCTGTTAATCATTTTGATCCAAGCACAGAACAGAGGTTAACCTCTTTTCTCCTGATCTAATAGTTAATCTGTGCTAAAGCCTTTAGCATATGGCTGTTAACTTAAAGGATTTTGTTGGAGGAGAAGACTCAGAACGAACGATGTGATAAATGATGGTGCCAAAAGGGAACCCAAAGGGATTTAGGAATACTACAGTTGCTCAGGAGTATTAATACCTAGCCATACACGTATATACACATTCACATCTGAAATCAAACTGACAATTGCTATTTCTCTAAGTACCATGTATGTATGCCAAACATAGGTTCATCTGTTTTTTTCTTTTTAAAACTGAATGAAAGAGGTTGAGTTCAAGTTTTATTTAGAAAGCTATTTCTAAATCACTTTAGTTAGCTAGATCTCATTCCTGTATGTATATACTACAGCTATACTCCATATATATATTTGTGTGCATGTGTACATACACATATGTTCATACACACATATATGTATATGCACATATTAACCTTAGCATGCAGGTATAACAGAACATAATTAAGCCAAAGCAATTTCATCAGTCAATTAACCCACTGTTGCAAAGGAAAATTTAGCAAAATGGCAGCTCTTGAATGTGATTACACAGGCTTTTACCTCAGGAGACACTATGGCTTAGCAGAACAAATGCTGGTATAGGCATTAGAAGATCTGGAGTCTAGTCCCAGCTGTGGGCATTAGGTAAGACATTTAATTTCCCTGGTTTCTTTTAAGACTTAGATTAAAAAACTCACCTTTTGTGGGAGGCCTGTCCCAGTCTCCTCAACTGCCTTTCCTTTTCAGATTATATTTCATCTTTTCTGTATATAATTCATATGTTGTTACTGTCTAGTCATTTCAATTGTATCTGACTCTGTGATCCCCGTTTGGAGTAGTTTGACATTTCCTTTTCCAGTTCACTTTACAGTCGAGGAAACTGAGGCAAACAAGGCTAAATGACTTGCCCAGGGTCACACAGCTAGTAAGTGTCTGAAACCAGATTTGAATTCAGGAAGATGAGCCTTCCTAACTCCAGGCCCAGTGAGCTATCCAGTGCACTACTGCCCAGTGAATATGTACCTTGTTATTTTACTACTGTCTCCTCCATTAGAAGAGGAGCTTCTTGAAGGCAAGGACTACTTTTGCCTTTCTTTGTCTCCTCAGTACTAGCAGAGGCACATCATCAACAACAATTAAAAGCTTGTTGACTGACAGCCTCAGTTTCTCTATCTGTAAAATGAGAGGACTGGAGGAAATAATTAAGATCCCTTTCAGCTCTTCTATGCTATGTTCTACCAAGAATTCCAAGATGAATTTGAAGCCCTTACTCATTCTTATACATATTTACAAATGCACATCTACTTATACACATACATTCACAAAATATACAGATTATCTAATCCAATTCCCAAGCTCCTAAATATGAACTGCATGGAAAAATAAAACTATAGGCAACAACTGTACATATCATGATATTAATTTCCAAATTAAAATCCAAATTTGGAAAAAACAGAATTCCTTCAGTCCAGGACCACACAGATTTGGATCATGATTTGGACACACATTTACATCAGCTCCAATGGAATTTTTGAAGCTTCTTTGTAACTCAAAAGAAAAAAAAGTTAAAACAAATTGTTTTTAGATATTCTTATCAGGGCCTCAGGCATAACCCTATACTGTTATTTGGATCTGGGATATGGAAAAGCATTGGAAGAACTATTTCCTGTCTCTGCCCTTGCGTAGAGCTAATGTTTAAAGTTAGAGATCTCTCCCTGTAGTGTGCTTTTTGGAGCTATAAAGAACAGATATTTTGCCAGTAGGTTTACTCAGACCATTGTCCATCCCATTTCCTCCCGCTCTAACTTATACCATTGACATTAAATAATACCTTTGGTTAACAAATGGGTAAACATTTTTCAGAACATGTGCCTGGTTAAGTAACAGCATCAGTAAGAGACAAATCAGCAGGCAATGTGTATATATGTGTATTAAAATAATGGGTGAGTGTCCTAAAGTCAAATTTCACTTGAGTCTGGGAGGTTTGCTATAACTTAGGAAGGTTGATGTTGATTTAAATTAAGTATGCATGATTGGAATTTTGTTAATATTTTAATTTGCTTTACATCAGGGGAGAAGGTAAGATTGCTTTTTGTTAATAGGTAAACATGTATATATGAGAAGCTAGGTGGTAGCACCCTACCAGGTAGAGTGTCAGACCTGCAATCAGGAAATCTGGCCTCAGATACTTCTTAGCTCTATGACCCTGGGTAAGTCATTCAACCCTATTTGCCTCAGTTCTTAATCTATAAAATGAGCTGGAGAAGGAGATGGCAAACCACTCCAGTACCTCTAACAAGAAAATCCCAAATAGGGGTCAGAAATGACCGAAAAGACTGAACAACCAAAAATGTGTATATATTATATTTAAACAATAAAGCTATTGCAGATAATGGTAATATCAAGATGAAGTTCTGGAGACCTGGTAAGTTTCCTTTCTTGTCCTTCTTTTCTTTTATTACCTCTCCTTTTTTGCTCCTTCTTTCTTGTTCCTTTGTATGAAAAGTAGGTGATCTCCTGTAGTTTGTTCTCTGAATAGAAAAGCCTGACTTCTGGTCCCATTTCTATAGCTAATTGGTTGAGACTCCGGGGAAGGTCATATTAAGCCTGATTCTCTGATCCACAGGGTGGAGATTGGTATGACAGGAACCTACTGAGGGAAGCTCTGGGCCAGCATCTGTTGGAGAAAGGGAAGATTATTTTTCCCTCCTGGGAGCAGAACCACTCAAGCATGGTTACCCATGGCCCACATCTCACAGGCTGTATGTTACTAGAGTGCTGCAGTGATGTTCTCTCTCCTCCTTTCCATATATCCACTATCTTTATAATGCTCAGGACCATCCAGCAAAGCGTTAGTGTGCATAACTTGGCATAGGCCATTGGTTAGAGGGAACATAATTTTCTCCCACAGCCTAGCCCAGGCAAGCACGTGGGAAGGTAGGTTAAAATGAAGAGATTACCTTCTCCCTCCACATCTAGGGAATTGGTATTTTCTAGAAGCAAAATCAAAAGGAAGTAATTTCTTTAACTCTTCGTTGAATTTTAGTTATTTAGAATCTGAATTCTAAAATTTTCTTGAAATGATCTAATTTAACTCCATCATTTTATAGATGGTCAAATTGATTCCTTGAGAGATGAAGTGACTTGCCAAGCTCATGGCCAGTTAGTGGCAAAGCTGGGAATAAAACTCAGGTCCCTTAACTCCTAATCCTGTGTCCTTTGTGCTGTGTCATATGGTACTTCATTACCTAGATTCTCAAGAGATGCTAGTTATATCCAGTAGGTTGTTTCTTTTTATCTAGGTGCAAAGATAGGGAACCTGTAGCATCAAGGCTTCATGTGGCTTCTAGATCCTTGGATGTGACCTTGTGCCTATGTCCAAGTTTTATAGAACAAATCATTTTATTAAGAAAATTTGTTCTGTGAAGTTTAGATTCACTCGAAGGGACACACATGAGGACCTAGAGGGCCACATATGACCTTGAGGCTGTAGGTTCCCCACATTTGGGAGCTCAGAAGTCAGGAAACCCTTGGGACTCTTTATTCTAATAGTATCAAATTGGTATGTTCAAGACCAGTGCTTTTAAATTGCTTTTGAATGTGACATGTTGTAACGGACATGAAAAGGTCTTTCAAGCAGGTGAAAATAATCTAACCTAGTAATAATATTATCCTGGTGTAGGCTCAAGATTGACATCTGCCATACTATTAAAGAGGATAGACTGTATAAAATCACAAAAGACAGACTTGTGTCACTTATTATAGTGGTATACTTATTTGCATTGCTTTTAATACTTGAGGGGATGGTACATACTATTTAGGCAGTACCAATACTTAAACATCCAAAACCCTCCAGACCCAAAGTAGTGAGCAGTAGGATGGTTGTGGGCATGGCCACAAAATGATATCTGCTTCTTCTTAATCACTTCTGACAAGGCTAGAGAGTTGGGTAGGTCCCCAGAGGTAATGTTTTACTCGGAAATCCACTCAACCTAATTTCAGTAATGTGGGGGCACAGAAGGGCCTGGAGAAGAGCCGACAAGCTGTTCCATTACAACAGGAGAGGTGATGTCAGCTGGGAATGGCGCCATCCCTCAAATTGCTGCCTGCTTGCCTGAGCTCTGGAGCAGCTGTAGCTACATATGTTCCCAATGCTTGCTCCGCAACAGAACTTACAGATCAGCTTTTCTCACCCTTTCGAGGAAATACACAGAATGTGGAAAATAGGCAGGAGCTGCTCCTTGGAGTATGTTTAAGAAGGTATCAGAAATCAGGCAGGTCCATCATGTTTGTTTCAAGGCCATCCTGAGAGGTGATCCCATAGTGGGCAATTTAAGCTCAATGTTCTTTAGAGGATATAGCTAGACAATTGAGTATAGCTTCCAACTGAGTATAGAAATGAATTTTGGATTTCATCCTCCTCTATGAAGCTTCCAAATATTGGCCAGTTTAGAGTTTTCAGGAGGGTGTGGAATAAAGGACTGATTTATATGTAGTGCCTTAAATCTTGGGTCATTATATTGGCTTGTTCAATCTCAATAAAAAAATATAGACACCACACACATATATAATGCATGTGTGTGCATATACATGCTTACATAGATGTATATGTAGATATATGCATGTGTATGTATACATATATATGTATATAGGTGTATATGTATGTGTGTATATAACATGTACACATGCAAACATATACATGTGCGTATCTATATCTCACAATACTGGTGAGTTTGGGGGCAACCCTATATGATTTCTTTTCCTTTAAAATATTTTATCAGTGTCCTTCATCATCCATGAAACTTTTGTAAAACTTGTATTAAAACATAATTTATTGTTTTCTGTCATCACATTGATTATCTCAGAACATAACCCTTCTCCAAACACATGCATACACAGACCTATGAAAATATTGAAATGCTGTTGACCATTAAGGAGAAAGTCAATTAAAACTGACTTCCACTCAAATGCCCCATCATGATTTTTCTAGTGACCTTCAATTCTCAAAATCTGAGCCCATTAATTATTAGATAGGATAGGTCCTAGTCATCTAGAAAAGCTTCAAGTTTGGCCTTAGTGATGGGCTTGTCTGAAAGCAACCCTATCTCAATCTAGAGAGGCTCATGACTGGGTTGACATCAAGGTGATTAATTTTTCAGCCATCACGACTCTTGAAAACTATTACTACATTGAGGGGTTGCTGTTTACCCTTTTATAAGAAGTTTCCATACTGTTAAAATCATAGATCCTTGAAGTATTGAGATGGAACAACAGTCACATATCTAGGATCTCATCTTCATTTTGAGGATTTGAGAGACTGTAGGCAAAGGTAATTAGATGAAACAAATTTCTCTCTCTCTCTCTCTCTCTCTCTCTCTCTCTCTCTCTCTCTCTCTCTGTCTTTCTCTCTGTCTCTCTCCCACCCCCCCCCCCCACCTTGTTGTAAGCTCATTATGAGTGGTTGATACCCAGACCCTGAGTTTTCAGGTTTCATTCCTCATGAGCTTAGAAAATTGATACATTTAATGAGAACTCAAGGGAGATGGTATGTCAACTTCAGGACCCAGACTCCTCTGGTATCATCTTGTTAATACTCTCTGTATACTCCCTCCCTTTTGGTTTTCATGATACTGTTTCTCTCTCTCTCTCTCTTTCCCTCTCTCTCACTCTCTCCTTTTCCTCCTTGTTCCCCCTCCTATGTTATCCAACCACTCTTTTCTCCTTTGCACTTTTTTTTAAATTATCCAAGTTATGCCCACTAACTTTGCTTATATCCCCAGGCCCTGTCCAGCCCTTCTATTTTTTGTCTCTATATGTTCTCACCTGATGATCTCGTTAGCTCCCATGGATTCAATTCTCATCTCTATACAAATAACTATCATATCTGTATATCCATCTCTAGTGAATGAATCTTCTGAAGTTCAATCCTATATCACCAAATTCTACTGGGCATTTCCTACTGGATATTCCTTAGTTATGTCAAACTTAGTATGCCCCAGCAGAATTCATTAACTTCCCCTGCCCCAAAGCACATCCTTTTGAACTTTCTTATTACCGTTAATGACACTTCCATCCTTCCAGTCACATAGGTTGGCACCGTGGTGCCTTCTCTCATGCCTCACTCTCACTTACCCCAGATATCCAATCAGTTGCCAAATCTGGCGTTTCAGTTTCTGCAACATCTCCCATGTGTTCCCTCTTGTCCTCTCACTAAGGCCCTACCCTAGTTCAGGGCCTCATCACTTTCCTCCTGGACTATTGCAGGTAGTTTCTTATTTGGTCTGCCTACCTCAAATCTTTCCTCACTCCAACCTTGTAACTTTCAAAGCAATTTTCCTGAAGCTCAGCTCTGATGTTGTCATCCCTTTGCTCAACAAACTCCACTGGTTCCATTTGCCTCTAGAATTAAGTATAAACTCCCATGTTTGACATATAAGTCTCTTTATAACCTGGCCTTAACCTTCCTTTCCATAATTCTTACAGACTTCTCCTCTGTTTGCATCTCACACTTTAGTCATACTGCGATATTTGCCATTTTCCACAAATGACTCCTTCTCTCATCTCTATGATTTTGTACTGGCTGGCTCCCATGCCTGGGATGATCTCCCTCCTCCCCTTGACCCCTGAGGAACTTTGGTTCCTTCAAGTCTCCGTTCAAGTACTGTCTTCCACATGAAATCTTTCTAGGTGTCATCCTGGTATCATTGTAGCTGCCAGGGGCCCTCTCTCCCCATATTACCTTATGTTCATTGTCTAGACATTATTCACATACTTATATGTGTTGTGTCTCTTTCGTGAACGTTTACTTTATGTTAATGGCCATTCAATTTTGTTTTTGTATCCCCCCAAGTTAGCATATTATCGAACACATAGTAAATATGTAGTAAATGAATATTAATTGATTAGTTGATTCTCACTCAGAAAATAGATAACAGCACAAAAGAGTTAGATTTTTTGAGTAAGAGTTTGCCTCACACTTTTTTTTCTTTTTTTCAAAGGATGAAAATAACAGAAGGCAGGCTCATTTCTGTATGGTTAGTATTAAATTGTTCATGAAAGAAATGTATGGTTTTATGAAGTATTCTAGTAAAGAAAAGACTGTCCTGTAACTTTCTCTGGAGGGCAGCAGCAGTATAAGAACCAATGATCTACCAATTCAGAGAGGATAGATCTAGATTGGCATGACTATCCACTTTTAATATCCTTGGAAGTTTGTGTTTGACTCCCAGCTTTATCATGTCAAGATAATGAAAACTAATCGCCTTTGGAATGTTCCCTTCTTGTCCCCGTCTTGTAGACACCTTTCACTTCAGTCCTATGTATTGCCATTCAAAGTTCTGTCTTTTAAAGCTTATTTCAAATTTAATACTTGTAGAAAAGTTGTATTTTTTTGCCTGTGATTCTAGATTTTTATCTTTTCTGAGAAACTTTCAGAAAAATATTTTATTATAAGAGGATAGTAGTAAAACATGCTTCTTTAGTTTTTTGACCTAGTGATTTGATGTTGTAACTACTGCTTTGCTCCCAAGTCTACTTGAAGAACTTAAAACGTATGCCAAGGCTGAAAAATAGTGCCTATAAGTGTTATGGACCACTGAGGAGTCCAGACACTGATTGACAATGGTGGCAGAATTGGAGCTTCTGAGAACAGATGATAAGCATGTAGAAATATAATGACTGGTCAACAAATATTTATTAAGCACCTTTTATGTTTAAGGTACTAGGGATACTCTCAAAGATGTTATATTCTATTGGGAAGATATGTGTACACAAAAAAAAGTAAAAGCAAAATATGTCCAAATTAGTTTGGATTATTTTCATGAAAGAGAGGGTGCAAATTCCTGGGAGGAAGGGCTGAGAGAGGTTTGAAATGGCCTCATGTAGGAGTGGCACCTGAAGCACATTAAAAGAAGAAGGGATTCTTGGTGGTGGGAAGGTGATACATTCCAGTTGTGAGGGACTACTTGTTCAAAGGATTAAAGTTATAATATAGAATGGCATGTATGTATGGCAAACAGTTTGTTTATTTGACTGGAATAGAGAGCAAAATGTCAAAAAAAAAAGACTGAAAAGGTTGCTGGGAGACAGTTTTTGAAGGACTTTAAATGCCAGTCTGAGGATTTTGTATTTATGTTAGGTTACCAACCCTGATTTTAAATGTCAAGTTGAGGAGGGTTTTCAAGTCTTATTTATTTTTTTTAAATCTTTTTTCTTGTATCTGAATAGAATTTTATCTTAAGAGCAAGAGGAAATCATTAGCGTTTCTTGAATGGGGAAGTGATATTGTCAGATCTGTACTACAGAAAAATTATTTTGGAACTGTGTGAGGATGAAGTCAAGAAGGGAGAGATTGGAAGCAGAGACACCAGTTAGGAGCATACTGAAATATTGGACTAGATATGATGATCAAGCCCAAATTAGGATGGTTATTGTATATAAGTAGAACGAAGAGGATGGATGTTACATAGGTAAAGTTAATAAAATTTCTAATATTATTTTGGTGGTATGGTACAGTAGAGAGAACACAGCTCTGGAGTTAGGACACCTGAGTTCCAATACTCTTCCTAAAGTTTACTATCTGTATGATGTTGCAAGTTGTTCAAGCGCCTTGAGCCTCAGTTTTTTCACCTGTAAAATGAAGGGGATAGACCAGATGGTTTTTAAGGATCCTTCTGGATCAAAATCTGTGATGTAATACCTATGCAATACCTAACTGCAGCCTTTTAGTTTTTATGTCTACCTCTAAAGCTTTAGGTTTTAGAGATCTGACAGCCTTCGTCTACCTATTTCCAGTTTCATAACCAGAGAGCTTTAATCCTGTCAGGGAGCAATGTGACCGTCTCCCACAGCCAGAATCAGGTTGCTTTGATGACTAGCCACTGATATCATACTGACTCTCCTTTGAAGTCACTGTTTAACTCAAATTCATTTTGCACTGAAGGTTAAAGATTATTCATTAATATTCCTGTATGCTCTTTGATGGTGTATATTTGTGATGTTTGAAAAAATAAAACTGAGGTTTCAAAGGGTGTCTTCATTTTGCTCTCTACCAACGTTTTAAATATTATTTTAGTAGACAGGACATGTTCTTAAAGAGTTACTTATAACGATTTCTTAAAAAGTGATCATCAAGTTACAAAAAACATCATGTATTAAATTGTCATTTCTTAAATTCTTTGCACGTGTTCTTTTTCACCTATTACCACTGATCCAGGTACCAATATCCTGCTGGAAACAGAGAAAGATTGAAAAAAAAAGAAAAAAACCTCAACAAACTAATGGTTTTTGTCACTAGAACATAGAATAGTTCCTTGGATATAGTAGGTGTTTTAGAATTAAATAAAACTGATTTGAGTTGAATTAAAATGAATTGAATTCTATTGAACTAAGTTCAATTGAGCTGAGTTGAATTGAATTAAATTCTAGTCCACAATCTGTTATAACACTGCTTGTTTCTGAAAGCTTATCTCCTATAAATGAAAGCTCTGTGAAATGATCATTAGCCTTCTGAGGTCACGTAGGGAGGTCTTTTCTTCATGATAGCAAAGAACTTGAACTGTGAGAAAACAAAGATGAATGGAAAACTCTTCCAAAGTTCCCACCTCTTCAAAGTAAGCAGACTGAGAGTCTTGAAAACTTAGGTTTAAACTCCGAGAAAGCAGAAATTCGTAGAGAAAATCTGTAGACTGCAAGTACCAATAGACTTGATGATATGGCTGTCACAATTAATTCCTAAGTAATTTTTAGGAAAAGAATAGTATGGTTAAAAGTTAAACCTATCGGCTTATCATGGACATTCTCTTATGTTCTTAGAAAGATCATCATGGTAGAGAATATAGAACATTTAAAAAAATGTAATGGTATTCTTTCATGTTTTTAAATATATAACTCCCACTTCTCAATAAAATTTATCCTCTACTCACCACCTCTGAGTATCTTCCTGTGTACTAATCCACTGGCTGTGTCTACTTCATCTTGCGTTTATTATACACCATATCTTTCCTTATAAAGTGGGAGGGATGCTTCTCCATCAAGTCCTCTGAAATCACATTTTGTCCCTGTTTTGACTAGAGTTCTTCAGTCTTTCACTGTTACCTTTTTGGACATTATTGTTATCACAATATAAACTGCTCTGGTTCTGCTTACTTTGCTTTGCATCCGTTCATGAAAGTTTAAAGTTTTTCTGAATTCATATTCACCGTGTATTATGGAACAATAATATTCTATCACATTAATGTACTATAATTTATTAGACTATTCTCTAAACCTTGGATATCACTCTTCTTTCCATTCTTTGCTTTTGTAATTAAATCAATCTATAGATTGTATAACTATAGATTTAAATATGCATATACAAATATATGTATATATTTCCCCTTTAACGCTAATGCCTTT
Source organism: Potorous gilbertii (assembly GCA_028658325.1). Classification (NCBI taxonomy): domain Eukaryota; kingdom Metazoa; phylum Chordata; class Mammalia; order Diprotodontia; family Potoroidae; genus Potorous; species Potorous gilbertii. The sequence goes on from JAQQSK010004189.1 coordinate 179,556, forward strand.
CTTCTATTGAATATCTCCAATTTATCATACACATACACGTGTACATAACATAGATATGTATATATGCACATATACTCATGAGTATGTGTATATACACATTTATGTATATATCTATGTATATATTTTGTGTATGTGTATACTATGTACATATACATATTTTACATTGTTATTTGCATGCTGTTTCCCCCATTAGATTGTGAAAATCCCTGAAAAGGAAATCAAAAATTCCTTGAAAATTCCTTGAAAGCAGGGACCAGTTTTTGTCTTTTCATACACAGTGCAATGCTTGGCACATAGTGAGTGCTTAATAAATACTTATTGCCATGATTTGACTTATATTTGGGACATTCCCTCTGTTTTGTCTTCTTGGTTGAATATATAGTCAATAGTTATATGCTGAATCAAAAAGTGTTCACATCATTTTCCTTCTTTGTCATCTCTGCCAATCTGATGAACATAAGGTTAAACGTCAGTTTCTTTAATGTGAATTTCTCTTAGTGATTTAGAATACTCTTTCATATGTTTGTGAGTAGCTTGAATTTTCCTCTTTTGGAGGGCAGAGGTGATAGAATTTATAGATTTTCCCATTGGTGACATCCAGAAAATGCTATTTCTTAGTGTGATGTTATTTTGCTCCTGACCTCTGGTGCTAATAAGATGTCATCTGCCACTAACCTTCATTTCAAAGAACCACTTTCTTCTCTGTACACAATTTCATTCAGCAAGACCTTGAGAGCCTTTAGATCAAAAGCTAGCCTTCAGCAAGTCTTCTGTTTCAACATGGCCTTTCCTATCCTTAGGTCCTTTCTTTTTCTCATCTCTCTACCTAAACAATCATACCGTGTAAACTTTTGTAACTATACATTTTAAAAACTGCCATATATATATATGTATATGTGTGTGTATGTGATCTGTATCTAACCCTCAAAACAATTCTATGAGGTATATCAGATATGGTCATTATGATTAAAGCACAGAGATCCAGAAAAAAAATCAACTGACTTTCCCAAAGCTATGGAATAAATTACAGGATGAACTAGGATTAAACCTCTGGTCTCCTGGTATTTAATCAAGTTCTCTTTCTACCACTCTGTTCTGACTCTTCATCATCTTCTCTCTCTTTCTTTCTCTCTCTTTCCCTCCCTCCTTCTCCTCCCCCTTTCTTTCCCTCTTCCTCTCCTCTCCCCTCCCCTCTCCTTTCCTCTTTTTTCCTTTGCTTTCTCCCCTCCTTCCTTTCTCTCCCCTCCTTTCCTTTCTTTTCTCCCTTTATTTTTTTCTTTCTTTGGTTTTCCTAACATTTTTTTCTCCCCCTCTTCAATTTTTTGTAAACTTCATAGTGTGCTTGTGTGTTTCATCTACTAACATTTTATAACGAGCATTTGTAATATATTCAATAGCGATAAATGGTGTCATTCATTCCCCCCAGGAGTTAGTTCTTTGGATAGAAATGCCATAATATTGTTCATAGAAACTAACCTCTTTCTCCTCCAGTTTTATTTTATAGTATTTTCCTTGATGAGTAGCCTGGTGGTACAGCAGATAGAGCAGCGGGCCAGGAGTCAGAATGATTTATCTTCCTGAGTTCAAATCTGGCCTCAAACACTTACTGCCTATGTGACCTTGGGCAAGTCACCTAACCCTCTCTACCTCAGTTTCCTCATCTGTAAAATAAGCTGGAGGAGGAAATGGCAAACCAGTCCAATATCTTTACCAAGAAAACCCCAAATGGCATCATGAAAAGTAGGAATCAACTAAACAGCAACAATTTAATAGACAAAATACTGAGATCCAGCAAGGTAAAGCAATTCGCCCAAAGTCACATGACTTACATTCTTTCTGATCCAATCTACTGAGCTGCTTTTGAAAAGTCATATGATCTGGTTTGCCTCAGTGACTTTGCTTGTAAAGAGAACATTCTGTGTCTCTATGCCTTCCTTCCCTTTGAGGATGTTTCTTTATTGACTGAGTTGAGACCTTCAGATGAATGAGTGTACATACAGTATATCCCTTAATCAGAAAGCAACTAATAATTATTTCCTGTCATAGTGTCCTACTGGTTACAACGAACTCTTGTAAAATTTGATCCTTTCTGTTAGACCTAGGCAATGAGCAGAGCAGGGGAACGTGAAGAACACAGAAGTTAAACTCAGAAGGTTTTTTTCTTGAGGTAGAGTACAGAAAGCCTAACAGCTTTCCAGAATCACTTCAATCTATCCTTTTCCTTATCTCTTGGGAATAAGCCCCTCTTCCCTGTACATTATGGTTATATGCAATTTACACAGTCCAATCTTCCTGTCCTCAAGTTTCCCGTCTCAAGTCAAACCCGAAAGTAATGTTAAAGCTTTTATGCTCCCATAAATGTTTGCTCCCGCTTCCAAGACGCTGAATCCATAATTGTTTCAGTCAAACCATAACAATAAATATGTCAGGTCAACCAATAACTGTACTGAAATTAGACCATTATCACAGACCAACTTGTTGCTCATTGTCCACCAGTCATAAAAATGTAACATTTTTATTAGATGTAACCATATCAGTTTTTAATAATCTCCACTCTACATGGAGCAAAAAATATAGAGAGACCTAACAGAAGTAATAAAAATCCTGTGCAAATAGGACAATAGGAATGTCATCTTTGCTAGGACTATGGAGGATGGATGTTTACATACTAATACTTAAAAAAATGTATAAACACCAACTATTTTATCCACCTATTAATCAATAGAGTATTAAATATTTTAAAAAATCAGGATATCAGCTTTTCTCATAACCATTTCTTTTTGAACCCATTGACAGAGATGGATGGCCTATTCAGAAAAATAACCACATTTAAAATAATAAAACAGCATGGTGTAATGGATGAGAAGAGCTAAGTTTATATACCACCTCAGATGAGTACTTACTGTGAGACCCTAGCCAGGTTCCTTAATTTCTCAGTAATTTAGGTGACTCTTTAAGTCCCTAAATTGCAGAATAGGTTCTGATCTTCATTGGTAGAGGGAGTTTTCTCACTAGGAGATCTAAACCAACATAACTACATATCTGGACCAAAAATAAATAAAACAACAGTTTACATTTATTAAGATTTGCAAAACGCTTTCTTCAGAACCTGCTAAGGAAGTATAAAAAAAATTATCTCCATTTTACAGATGAAGAAGCTGATGCTTTGATAAATGGTCACTGCTCCACAATCTAGTTCAGTTCATCTCATTTCAAAGAAGGAACATATTATTCTCATAATAATATTAAACCAATAGAATACAAGTCCCCTTTTCTATCCCATCTTATCTTACTCCCTCCAAATTTTTGTCAGGGTCTACTTTGCTAAGTAAATTCCCTGAGAAGATTCCAAATAATTTTAATAAAATCTCACTGGAGAACATAGGAGAGTCTCATAGCAGAGGCTATAAGGTTATAGGATTAATTAGCACACAAAGGTTGTGCCCTGAACAAAGTTGTCCATTAGGAAATGGGAAGCAACAAAGGAGATACTACTTTTTGTACCACCAGAATCAATTCACGTAATGAGAAAGTATATGATTTTTAGACCTCTGATTTTATGGGTGCTAACACCTTCCAGTGTGGAAAACTGCTTCTACCCAAGTGTACCAAGTCTTATCTTTAGGGTGTCATCTTAGAGAGTTGCCCTAAGCACTGAGAAATAAAGTGATTAGTCACCCAGTTAGTATGTAGTAGGTAGAATTTGAATCCAAGTTTTCTTGGCTGTAGGGTCTGCCTTTTCTCTCCAGTCTGAATCTCCCTCACAGGTCTGTATCGAAGTGAGAGGGTAAGTAGCAATCCAGAAATTGTGCATGGAGTAAATAACTCTCAATTTATTGGCTCAAATTCATATGAAATAATACGAATGAGATAAATCACTCAATGTCAGGGCCAAACTGGAAGACAAAGAAATAGTTGGTGTTTTTTTTTCCCATATTGATACTTCTGACAGTGTTTAAAAAAGAAATCTATTCTGCCACAAAGAATTTATTGCAAGATGTTTGTGATACCCTAAAGGATATTACAGTCTAACTGATGAGGGAAAACACATATAAGTGAGGGTTTTGTTTCTGTTTGTGAATGATTACAGAGTAACGTAGCTAAGTTTAAAAGAAAACCAACAATACAAGAATCCCAACAATATATGGAATAAACCAGTGATTAATCAATCAATCAATTATTAAGTGTGTATCAAGTGCCAGATACTGAACTAAAGACTGGAAATTAAGAGAGCCAAAAACATGGCCCCTGGCTTTGAGAAGCTCACATTCTAATAGGGGAGATAATACATAAATGGATATGTTCATATATAGTATATGCCATGTAAATGGAAGGTAATCACAAAGGGAAGGAACTAGGTAAGGGTGTGGGAAAGGAAGATGGAAGAATCAGGTTAATGTCTTGCAGAAGGTGGAATTTGAACTGAGAATTGAAGGTACGAGGCAGCTATGAAGAGGGAGAGTACTGGGAGATAGCCACAATGGATCAGGAAATAGCGTGCCAAGTCCAAGGAACAGCAGGAGGAGAAGGGAATTTTAAAATTTGATCTTAAAGGGAAAATATCAGGTTCTAGCACAGTCCTCTCTTTTCCCTTCAGCCCTACAATATGCTTCATTTCTCCCCAAGGATTGGTTTATGTTTTCTTTCTACTTCCTACTGGATGGACTTATCCTTTGGCAAACCTAGTTGACCTTGGGATATTCCCATTCCTAAGCTATGACTTCCATCATCATTTAAGTCAGTTTGAAAGCCATACAAGAAAATTAGTTTCATTAACTGTGTTCGCATTTTTTTTTTACCAAAGCACTATCATCTATTAAATCCTCCATTTTATTTAATAGGCTGTGTCATTTCCAAACATAAAATCTACCTTTAAAGGATGAAGATTTGCTCCCACTGAGGATGTCCAAGGGCATGAAGCATTTTTTAAAAAGTTCTGAGAAGTTTTGTTTTTTCTTTTGTTTTTTTCCCCAATGGCAGTACCACTAGCCCTTTCTCTCCAGGAACTATTTCAAAGTGAATGATATTCCTTTAATTGTATGTTCCTACAGTAACCTGCCATTTTTAATCTCTTTCCTCCTTCAATTCATTCCACACACTGATGTCAGATTAATCTTTCTAGGGAAGTAGAACTAAGATGGCAGAGTGATAGGAAGGAATGTGGTTGAACCTCTATACAAACTGTTCCTAACAGATCCAGAAAATGTACTGGACTGCATCCTGATGAGGAAATCCAGAAAAACCAATGAATCTTTGTAAAAATGCTACTCAGGTGATGTCACTGTCCTGCTCAGAAACCTTCAGTGACCTTCTATAACATATTTCTGAAGTCCAAGTTCCATAGCCTTGAATTTGGATTCTCTTTACTCTCACTCAAATTCCCTCTCTGATTTTGTTTTATACCACACCCACAACGAACACTCCACATGCCAACCACTTTTCTCAAACATACTCCACGCCCCTGCCTATGCATATTAAATCCCCTCCATTTAGAATGCCTACTTTCACCCTATTTCACCTGTCAGAATCCAAAGCCATCTTCCAAGTTCTAATTGAAATTCTACCCCTTCTATGACATGCCTCCCAACTAACATCTCTCCTTCCTTTGAACTCAAATACCTTTTTGTTCTTAGCACTTTCATGAGGCTTATCATATTCTGTCTTGATGACATTAGAGTCAAGACATGAATCCAAGATTTCCTACTTTTCAATCTAAATTTCTATCGACCAGGCCATGCTGTTGAATTTAAACTGTTCTTTTCAGTCACTTTTCATTCATATCCGACTCTTTATGATTCCATTTGGGTTTTTCTTGGCAAAGATACTGGAGTAGTTTGCCATTTCCCTCTCTTGTCCTAAGGAAGGTCAAAACCAACCTTTTTTTCCCACAGCCCCAGAGAGTACTACACTAAGGTAAAGAGCAATGTTTATTTTTTTCACATTTGTTTATTTTATTTTTAATTTGTGGAATAAAACAAGCATACAATTGCACATGAAATTGCAAATCTATTATGTAACTTGCTATTGCTTTTAAATATAAAGCTATCATGTAAATTTCTTTTTTTTCCCCTCCATCCCCTTTCCCCAGCCCTCTGTAGAGGTGGCGGCAATGTTTGTTTTGTAAAGAAGGGTCTTCAATCTATTATTAGAAATATTCTGTCAGGAAACCAGAGAAGATGGAATGATTGGCAACTTTTCATGACTGAAAGTAAACAGACAAGCAAATGACAGTAATTGATACCCACTAATTAGTTTATTTAGTAATCTATTTGATATCATGAAATCAATTTTCTGAGTAGTTTAAGGAAACTTAAAATAAATCCTCTCCAAAAAGTATTCTTATTTTTCAGAGGATTCTCTTGAAAGCCCTTAACAGTGTTTCAGTGGGCATATAATACCTTTAGGTCCATTAGGATGATTTCATCCATTCTAAATAAGCAACCGATTCTTTCTTTCTATTCCCATCATCACAATCCAAGAAAAAGCCATTCTAACCTTCCTTTTGCTTATACTTCATCCTGGTACTTTTGTCCAGAACCCCTATTGCCTGTCAAATAAAGTCTAATTTATTAGCTTGGCCTTCCAGGTCCTCCACAATCTGGTACTAACTGATTATTTATGCTTTTTTCCTACTGTTCTTTAAGTCCTATCTCATACAAACGACCTTCCATGTGTTCTACATCTCTACATTCAAGCCACACTGGACTGCTAGTGATCCTTGAGACATATTCCTTACTGTCATGCCTCTATATATATCTTTGTTTGTTCTAATTCTTCTTCCTTTCATGCCCTCCCTCATATCTTCCCCGAGGGAGGGCACACATCTGTTGTAATCTATCCTTTAATATTTAGTTCAAATATCGTCCCCAAGATGAAAATTATTTTTCTCTCTTTGGACCCTACTTTGGCATTTATTACCTACCATTTTGTATTATAGTCATTTAAGTATATGGCATAGCCCTTCCCCCACCTCTCTCCCAGACTGGACCTCAGGCTTCATGCAGGAAAGTTTTCATGTAGAAGATGCATTTTCAGTCCGTCAACAAATATTGGTTAATCATGGTGAAATGAGATGATGAATGTGATCATACTCTGAAAATTATAAAAGTATGATATGAATACAAGGTACTATTATTGCTATTAATATAAAGTGGGTCAATTTAACCCTAATAGAAAGCATATGAGCTAGGTTACTTCTTTTAAATATGGTTTATTGTGTTGCTATCTTCTGTTTTAGGACTTGGAATGTGGGACTGAGTTAATTGCCTAGTTGTAATGGTCATCTCTTCTCAGCAAGACGTTGACCACAAAAATTACCCATTGGACTCCTGAGTCATTTCCCACAGGTTATTGAGTGATTAATTCAAAGTAACCAATTTCCAACACAGGAACCAATTCTTGAGTCAATAAATAGCTTGTTTTCTTCTCAGGAAAGGATGGACAAACTTGATCTTAAAAGCAACCTATGTGATAATATATCAATGATAACATTTTCCTTTTTTATTTTTTTCCTCTTCATATCTTCCTCAGAAGCTGTAGAAGAAACCAAACCTATGGAAAGTGCCCAGCAGGAGGAGGAGAAAGGAGATGAGAGCAAGGCGGACCAAGAACATGCCTGAACCTTAAAGAAATGACTCCCTGCCTCCCCTCCCTCCCTCCTCCTGACCATGTCTCTCTGCACCCCCTTCCCCCCCACTCCTGAATCCCTCTTCCTATCCTGCTCACATCTGTGGGCCTGTCTTCTCCCCCTGCCCCCCACAACCCTCTTTCTCTCTGTGTGGCAAACATTTAAAAAAAAAAGCAGGAAAGATCCCAAGTCAAACAGTGTGGCTTAAACATTTCTTTGTTTCTTGGTGTTGTTATGGCGAGTTTTTTGGTAATGATGATCCAATCATTTGGGAAATTCTTGCACTGTATCCAAGTTTTTTGATCTGGTGCGTGTGGCCCTCTGGGAGTCCACACTCCCTCTCTCTGTTCCAAGTGTGTGTGCAATGTTCCGTTCATCTGAGGAGTTCAAACTATTGAGTGAATTCAAAAACGTTTTTCTTTTCTCCTTTTCAATGTGATGGAATGAACTAAAAGGAAAAAAATTAAAAACCCAGTTTGTTTTAAAAAAAATAAAGCAAATGTGCCAATTAGCGTAACTTGCGGCTCCAAGGCTCCTTTTTCAATCTGAATATTAATAAATGATGAAAGTAATCATATGCATATGGCTGTGTGTTTCTCTATCATCTTCTCTTTGACTCCAGCTGGGTTTGCTTCCATAGCGACAACCTATGTTTCTTCCCAGTACTGACAAGTTCCTGATCCAGTTATGTCAATCTAGCCATTGAGCTGAGAAAGCCAGGTACTGGGGAATAACAAAAACATAGCACTAATGACCATCAATCAATGGCACACCATACTGAGCTTGGAGTATACAAACAGAAGCAAAACCATGGTCCCAGTCCTTAACAAGCTCATATTCTAGCAGAAGAGACAATATACAAAAAAAAAAGCAAAAAAACCCAAGAAACAACTGTGTACCAACAAAATAGATAACAAAATATATACTGCATCATAACAATTATTGACATTTGTGTAAAGTTTTTACCTGCTTTATCCCATTGGAGCTTCATAATAGCTGTGTGAGCTAAGTAACACAAATATTATTTTCCCCCATTTTAAAAATGAGTAAATAGGCTAAAAACATCACTTGTCATTTGTAATACCACTAATAACTATGAGTTGTGGCAGGAATCTAGGGAAGGACTGATATCCTAGATCTTTAAAGAAATACCTTGAGATAATTTTATTATCTCAGGAATCATTAAGACCAAGTACTTCTATTTCATC